>QKMX01360296.1:108-14811 GCA_003401595.1 Venustaconcha ellipsiformis | reverse complement strand
CCTAGAATACAAAGTGAAAATTTAAAAAGAACTGACAGTATTGTGAATTAAATCCCAGACAGTCTTAAATATTCTATCACAAGTCCAAAAATACAGAATATTCCAAATGAATTCCAGTTGTATTCTGAATGAATTCCAATTTTGAATGTGCTGATGTAGCAATAGACTTGAATAGTATTAATGTGCTAACAGTCTTGGTGTATCACAGTGCCATAATCCAAATGCCTCTAAATGAATTAACAATAATCCCAAAACAGTGATTTAGTACTAAAGTCAAAGAGCACATTGAAATTCCAATGAATTTAACAAAACAAATCCTCTCAAAATAAAACACAACAAAAAACCTAATTCCACTGATAAGATGTTAAAGTATGAATAAAGAATTTCTTTTTACTTCTCCAATTATATAACAACCTAATACAGAATATAAGGACCAGGATGGTGGCCAAAGTTTATTTCCAGAACATTCTAAGTTGAAAAAAAGATTAGGTCTATTACTAAAACTTTAGTAAAGAACATGACAAACATGACAAACAAGAGGTACACCTGGAATACCCAAAGGGAAAACCAATGTCATGAACTCAAACCCAAGTAACATGTTTACCTACAAATAATATTAATCTTAATAAATAATCTACATTCATAGACAAAATTAGCATTGGAATATGTTGTTTAAACAATAAAGACATTAGCCATGTAGGCCCAATTTCTTACCCTTAATGAAGGACAAAGGTCAACCACACAATATAAACTGAACATCTATAGTTTCCAAATTACACTTAGATTTTTCAAATTGCTTGTATGTTTCACTTGTAAGACAACCCCTATTCAGTAAAAATCAAATTTTCAGCTAAAAATGTTGATTTGTACATCATCCAACTTTCTCTATCACATCTTAAAACTGATGCTATCCTATAATACCACCTATAATACCACAGGTCATGTAAGCTGCTAACTGTATTTCTTTCAAATAAGTGGCTAAGTGAGACCAATTACAGTTTTAGACTAGCTCCCCAAGGAATTATTTCATATGATTAAAAATTCTGTCTTTCATGTTATGAACACTGACAATGTAGTGTGCAATACAGGAAATATGTCTATGACTTTACTTTTGCAAAATAATTGAAATTTTTATGAATTTCAGTACAAAATTTATTAGTCATTAGGCAAAACAAATTTTTTTGACATTTATTGTGAACCTTAAGATTTCTACTAACACAAGTAAAAACAGAAAATGCTAAAGTAAGATTTCCTCTCAAATAATCACAGTGATTCCTTGTAAGATGGAATATAAGCATTAATAATTCCGACATAAACCATCACCAACTATGTACCAACAAATATAAGTTCTGATACAATACTTGGTTAAAACGAGCAGTTCATTATAGCAAACAATGTTTATGAACTCAATATTGTTTAATGTAGTGAGAGACAACTGTATGTAGCAACAAACCTGCCATTATTGCCATCATCTTTCTTGACGATGTAATGACTGGGCGAGCGCTGGACAATCAGGCCACACTCATAAATCTGATCCTCCCTTGACTTAACTAACACACTCTGGCCCACAGGTAACTGCTCCACTAGAAGGAGATTGGAACTATTAACTGTTTGGGTGTCTCCATCTAGAAAAACCACCTTGTACCTGGACAAAATTAATCATAAATCCAATAGTATTCAAAAAAGAGTTTTTAAAAAAGTTGCCGAGACAAAATAAAATGTACAGGATTAATTAAATGATGTAGGAACTATTATAGACTGAACACAATGACATACATTAAGTACAATTACAATATGTTTGGGTTATAATACACAAAATACAATTATGATATGTTTGGGTTACATTACACCAAATACCAATTTTTCATAGTAAAATGTTTCTTCGAATATAAATACCCAATCGTATTACCTTAGGAGTACTACCACTACCTCGCAAATCCAGCCTTCCTAGATACTACTTTTAGCTGAAGGGGGCTAAAAGTTGTCTGCCAACCCAAGTGGTGGCTGGGCAGAGTGATCTCCCTTTACCTATACAACTAGGTGGGATTGAGTAAGAATATACCAGTTATTACTGGAGTGAAAGGCTGTACCAGCATGGAGGCTGGAAGGGTGTATGTGTATTATGATTGGGTAAATATTTTCGAAGAAACATATTTTACTTTTAAAAAATTGTTTTTTTCTTCAAATACAGTATCCAATCATAATACCTTCGGAAAAATGGTAAGTGGTGGAGGGAGATAATTCCCTTACCCTGGAAATACCATCTCCAGTCCCCTAAGGTATTGAGACAGCTTCTTGGTAACCAGACTGGAGGGGACTCCATCTGATGGGAGTTGGGGTGGCTTCAAAAAGGGAAAAACAATTTTCCTATCAATCAAGTAGAAGCTGAGAAGCCACATCTTAAGAAGCCATTTGATTGACCTGGAAGTATGACCTGTTGAGCTGTGGAGATAGGTCTAACCAGATTAAATTGGGCTCTTTGAGACGAGACATCTCGGAGATAAAAGCTTGAGAATGTAGACTGATCTCCATTACAAAGTCTGAATGATGTCAGTTAGAGAACAGTTTCGTTTGAATGCTAGGCTGGTGGCAACTGCCCTAACCTTATGAGCCAAGATACATAAAAAATTCATTTGAGCTGGGTTTATTTCCCTGAACACTGAACAAATAACCCACTTGCTGATATACTGTTTTGTTATGATTTCAGAGGTAGAAAAAGGAGCGATTTTCCTTGACACATTGGCCTGTTTGATTAATATATGCGTTCAGGCTGTTCCAATCCAAGGACAGAGTTGTACCTGCTGTAAGCTAAGAAAGGTTACTCTAAGGCTGCAGATGGTGCCTCATTTGTGAGCAGATGGTTAGGGTCTAGTCCAGTGGGCAAACTTTGAGTCTCCATTGAGACAGAAGAAGCATTTGTAATAGTCATATAAAAAGGCAACTTAGGATGAGGAGGTCTGCAGCTGCATCAAATACACCTAGGAGATGAAGGAATTCCAGTGCTGATAGGATTCTTCTCTAAAAGTAAAGAAGCCACCATGTTGCAGATTTTCAATGCCTGATCCTGAGAGAGACGAGCTATGTTTTTCCATACCTCGATGAACAAAATGTTGGGATGGTACTAGGTCGGATTTGTCCTTATTCATGAGATAACCCAGACTGGTGAGTGATGTGACAAGTGTTATCATGTCTTGAGGTAACTTGATGTTGCCACTGTAGAAATGGTCCTGACATGCACCATGACTTTATTCATGAGACGAGTGAAAACCCAGAGGCTGATACTTAGAGCAAATGGTATGGCCCTGAATTGGTATATCACGTCATCATAGGTGAGCTGCAGGAACTTCCTGGAAGCCTGGTGAATACGGACATGGAGGTAACCATCTTTTAAGTCCACACTGATGGCAGTCTTCCTCTTGGATGGCATTTAGAATATGCCATGGTGTTTCCATTTAGAATCATGGAAGCGACTGAGGTTGCTGAGGTCGATGATGGGGTGCAGTGTGCCATTTGCCTTTGGAACCAAGAAAGGTCTGGAATAGAATCCTGGAGTGAGTGTTTCAAACAAGTTCTACTGCATCTTTCCAAAGGAGGTTGTCTATTTCCTGATGTAATGTGCTGGCTTTGAGTGGATCTGATTGGACGATGGTGAATAACGGAACTCGGGACAGATGCGGAGGAGTGTGAAACATAATGTAGAGTCCCTCATGAACCACTTGCTAAGTGCAGGTATCATTGTGGCAAATTTTGTCCCCTTTAGCAGCGAAGAAAAGAAGTCTTCATATTGGGATGTCTGGAAAAGGTGGATTGGAGACGGCATCATTTTTAGGGGGAGGAGGCTGTAGAGTGGGAGAAACACCAAGTTGAACATAAGGCTAGCCTCTGTTTTATTAACTTTGGTTTGTGATGGCTGTGGCTTATACTAAGTAGATCTCCAGTAGGACTGTTTTCCGGAGATTTGTGTCCTATGGGTGGTTCTTGGATCCCTTTCCTGATTTTCCATATTATCCCTGTAATGGCACTGTGTTGGTGGATTAGGAAAATGTGTTTCTTTGGTGGCCTGTTTACGAACCTCTTCAATCTGGCCTTAAACAAAAGGTTGGATGATAAAGGTTGTGTGCGCAGTCTGGTTTTATGGTGATCCTTTAGGAAGGTGGAGGTTGCAAGTACAGTCCCATTCAGCCAATTTGAGATTGGTAGCGTCGGTGATAGCATTGGCCAAGGTGTGTTGTGCCGCCCAATTTAAAACACAGGCCATGTGTGATACCGCCTCCTATTCTTGCCCTGTAGAAGTCCAAGTGGGAGGAGAGAGGCTGTGTTCTGCTTGTTGAAAAATTGCCATGGAAACAAAGTTCAGTAGACAGCCCATGGCAATGATGTTCAGCACTAAATGTTGAGTATCATCAAGGGCCACTCAGTCCATATATATGGAGTGTGGTTCAGACATCTATTTCTGGGGTTTCCAAGTGAAAGGCTGGCATGTGACAACAGTAGAAACGCTGACAGAAGTGAGATGGAATGTGTTTTTATGCAAAGAAAAGTCTGTTGATGCTGGGATACTGCAATTGGTAGTAAAACAGTTCAGAATATCTGTAACTCTTCCTGACTGCAGTAGTAACTTGAAGGCATAAGAAGCTGAGTCTCTAGTCCAGTTTGGTGTTGGTGTTGGGATAGGTGAACAAAACTCCGGAGGTAAAAGGCAGAATATAAAATAAATGGAGGCCTGCAGGGCTACATCTTCTAATGACTGTAAAGTCCAGAATTGATGACATTTTTTGAGAATAATCATCATCATCCTGAGGGGTACAAGGTGAGCTTGAAACTCATAGTACGTCCCAAATTAGAAAACGTGACCTCCAGATGGTTGCTGAAAATAGAGGCTCTTCCTGTGGCAGGCTGTCATGAAACTGATGATACAATGTCTGTAGAAGCCGGAGGAGCTAAACAAGGCATCATTCTCTAAGTCCTGTAAAGGAAAAGGTGTTGGAGGTTGGAGTGGTCCTGGGTAGGTTGATGTACATCTGTTTCAACACATGGGGTAAGGGCTGTTGTATGATTGAGTCCTAAAATGAGGATGTTGTTGCCACTCTTGATCACTTGAACATGGTCTAGGTTGGTCATAACAAAAATAGACTGTGTGTGTGGGAGGAGCATCATCCGATTCATGAAGATGGGACAGATTACGGGATGCTTGACCCACATAACTTGCTGTTGCTTAAGCTCTTTCCCTCATTGCTCTGCAAGGAAAATAAAGAGTCAAATCCAATAGGAATCAGGAGTAACAATGGGTCTGGAGAAGGTGACTTGGGTGTCGGGGCAGTTTCTGTTCTTGTTGCTTTCCGGTGCCTAGTGGCTGAAAGGATAGATGTCAAGTTGTCCCCTTTTTCTGCCAACAATTCCTGTATGGATGAAAGGTCAGCTTGTACATTATGATGTCATCATCTTTTGATTTCTGTTTCTGTGCATTGCCCAGAGTTCAAACCTGTAAGTATAATGAGCGGGGAAAAAAATAAACATGAGAGGCCTAGCCCTGTCACCTTGTAAGGTTTTACTATCGGTGCGAGCTAAAGTTTAGCATTGGTCCAGTAAGTGAAAACAAGAAGAGTTCTGAAAGTGTAAGAGACTTGCACAAGTAATTAATATAGCCTTGACCTATCCAAATATAAAGGGGATATAAAGGCTGTCCTTGCAAGTAACAAAGAGCTAAAACAAAATACAAATGCCAAAAATGAACAAATGTCTGCGAAAGTGAGAGAAAAGTTGGAAATAGAGATGGAGTATACTTTCCTTTAAATGAAAAGACTCCTCCAACTGTAGGTATGCTACCAAGATGAAAATGGATTGCAAGGTCTCTTGTTTAAAAGAGTGTGCTGTGCTGCATGAGTGGAAGTAATAACTGGTATATTATTACTCATTACCAGTCTAATAGGTAAGGGAAGATCACTCTGCCCAACCACAACATTGGTAGGCAGATAACTTTTAGCTCCCTTTAGCTAAACGTAGTATCTGGGGAGATTGGATTTACATGGTAGTGGTAGTACTCCTAAGGTATTATGATTGGGTATTTATATTCGAAGAAGACACAATACACCAAATACAAATACGATATGTTTTGGTATCAACACACCAAGTACGATATATTTGGGTATACACCAAGTACAGTTATGATATGTTTCAGCTAAAAAGAATGCAATAAAATATTCTTCAGTAAAGTTATGTTATCAAAACAAAATATGAGAAGACAGGAAATTGGTCATTACTTATAAAATACATTATGGAATACTGGGAATCAAACTTATTCAAGACCTTGCCAATCTAAAGCAGGATACTAAATGTGCTTGAAATCCCACAATCTGCAGTAAAATTAAGGAAACAAAAGTTAGGAATGCAGAAAATTGGGTGCAACTAGTACCAATGTGGCCTACTATCCACAAAATACTCCATGGAGTCTAACATAAAAAAAAATTTCTTTTGGAAAACTCAGGTTTAGAGAAGCTTAGGCATTCAGGAACAATAAGTCTTCTAAAAGATGATGTGGAATTCTGAAATTCAAACTTGATTATCAGGGGAATGAATTTAGTACAAACTAAAATATAATATTCCTTAGTAAAATTATGCAGTGGAAAGCAGAGTATGGAGGTCAGGCAATCAGGAGCTAAAACTGTTCAAAATGAAAATGTGGAACACTTGAAATTACTTATTCAAGGTCTCATCAATGAAAAGTTGCATTCCAAATTTGGTTGAAATCCAACAAAAGCTTTGAAAACTTAAGCTTCAAAATCAAAGATAAGAGGATGAACAATTGGTAGCCATAACCCATGTAAATGATGTAGCATGACTAAAATCTAACTTACTCAAGGTGAACATTCTCAAGAAACAGCCAAACTTGCAGCTTAAATCAAAACTAATTTTGGTGAAGTTACCTATAGAAACAAAATCTGCAACCTCAGCAATGAGGAGACCATGACTCTTAAAAACAAGACTAAACCACGATGTTCATATTAAATTGCATCTGAATATACTGAATGAGTAACACAATAAACATTATATATGAAGATATGTAGTTATTTGTCAAGAATCAAACAGTATCCTAAATGGAATTGACAAGTCTAAACCCATAAAAAAGCACATCTAAAACATCAAACTACATCATAATACATGACATACTGTATGCTGAATGGTTCCTGAGCCATGCTGTGTGCACTGCAATAATGAAGATGTAATATCAATTAAAAAATGGACAATAACTCCATCTAAACCGAACTGTGAATGACAATGCATCTTCATGGGCATAACTACATACACTAGGCAAGTTGCTTATCAAATAGCATCCAATTAGGCGCAAGGACTCCAGAGATACAATGATCACATGAAGTATGAACAAATGGACAGAAAGAGAAAAGGTGATTACTAACCAAATGCAGGGCTGTAATGATTCCAGTTAACGATTAAGTTTTAGACTGGAATTCAAATGTATCTATAGCCTTATTAAATAAAATAACTAAAGTTATTATCTGGAAACAAAACTTAGGACAAACATGGTCCACAACTCATCTAAATAGCTGATTTAAATGACTAAAAATCAGCTCCACTAAGGTCTTATCTATGCAAAGCTCAAATACAAAATGTATCCTATTTCCAGTAAAGTTATCTGGCACAAACCAAGTGGGAGCCAAATAAATATACCTGTTATATCTATCTGTGCTGACTATTTTTCCAGGATAAAAGAATCCATCCTTCCACTTTGCAAACACATTCGACCCTGAAATATGAGATGGGCATATTTTAAAAAAAGAAAAATCCCAAATTATCCATTTCTTATTGTATTGAACCATAAAAAAATCTGGATCATATCTAGGTTGCAAGTTTTGAAACCTGCACTATTCTATTTTCAATAGATTGACTGAGATAAAGATAGAGATCAAAAGAGTAATCACAAATTCCTAAAGGTATGGCATCATGTTAAAAATAAATTTTCACATCATAGGTTTATGAGAACCAATGGTTCTTGTTCTTCCAAACTGCAGACTTAATTTAACAATTTTATGTTTCAAATGTGAACTATTTAGACCATTCAGTCATGTGTACTCACACCACACACATTTAATGGCTGTCCATCGAAGTGATGTGTACTCTAGTTTCCTACACCTACAAGACCACCCCATGCCACAACAATTTGAAGTACCTATTTTAAGTTCTTGCAACTATACAAACAACATTAATTTACTTACCTAATAACCTAAATTTCAAGTGAAAATAAAGAAAGAGTGCAGATATTATAATCATCATAATGTATTGTGGTGGCCATCCTTGAGGGTTTCTTTTGAACACAAACCCATCAGTGAAATGGAATTCTGGACATATAAAGAAGCTGATCACTGTATATCAGATAGTTAAGGGAAGAGACAATGTGTATTGGGGGTAATCTTGCAATCTGGAAAATATGTGTGAGGACGATAACAGTTTCAAAGTATGAAGAACTTACTCCAGCTGATAAAACAAACATCTCATTCAGAGAAGAATGCACAGAATTATTAGATTATTGTCTACCTGGTTGACCAGTGCTTTCAACAGTCCTCAGTGCTGTGCGGGGGGAGTCATACTCTCAGGTTGATCAAACTTTTAACAGTCCTCAGTGCTATGTTAAGGGCCTCAATATCACCTACCTGATTGATTTGAGCTTTTAAAAGTCTTGGATGCTGTGTTGGGGGACTCAATATTGCCTACCTAGTCGATTACAGCTTTTAACAGTCCTCAAAGCTATGTTGGGGACTCAAAATTACCTACCTGTTTGATTAGAACTTCTAAAAGTCCTGGCTGCTGTACATGAGTATTACCTACCTGGTTGATCAGAACTTTTAATAGTTCTGGATGCTGTGGTAGGAGACTCAATATCTGATATAGGGGAACTGACCACTTTGTCTTGGTATGGTATTTCTGGGCTGTGGAAAAACAAAAGATAAATCAACAGAAATAGGAGTCTTTTAGATGGGTAACACTCATCCAACATTGTATCCCCAGTTCCAAATTTTATATATGCAAACAATTAATCCTATGTGAGCTTTTATCTTGTAACATGGTTTAACTGGGTTCTTTATTTTTCTCAGCCTCAAAGACAACCATAAACTAAAACCTGAGCAATCAAATGTAGTTAATATACACTATGAAAACTTGCTAAAAGTCAAAAATATTTTTATAAAACAAGCTTACAAAATATAAACTGATGTCAATATACCCATCTCAATCTTCACCAACATCCATCCCATGATGGAGATGAAACTAGTCACTAAAAGGAGACAATAGTGTGATTACAATGACTTGTAATCATGCACATCTTCTTCTGATGACTAAAATTTATATTAATTTTCACAGCATTCCAATGAAAAAAATGCAAGAGAAGTTGCATTCACAAAATTCTGACATGTGCTGCATCCAGCACAAAGGTCAATAACTCTTACAAAATTCAGTCATACACTGCATCCAGCTATATGTTCCAAAGGGCAAATAACTCTTGGAAATTCAAGGGAGCCAAAAATTTGTTAGTATGAATGCTTTTAAATAATGACAATAATATGTATGATGTTTCAGCGATCCATATAAAACTGCAAGACAAGTTGTATTCACAAAGGACTTTTTGTCTTACACTACATATAACTCTAAACAAAAACTTGTAGAAGCAATGTCATTTTGTGATAGGTACATCTTCTCAGAATGATACATAATATTTACTAACTTTCCTAACAATCCATCTAAGACTACTTCCACTAACAAGAGTGTATCATGCACTGCATTAAGCTAAAAGTCAAGGGCAATAACTTAGCAAAAACTGCAGGAGCAAAGCTTACTGTCATTATATACATATTGAGGTAATGACCAATATATTTATGCTTTACAGCAATCCATCAGAAACTGTGGGACTAGATCAGATGCACTAATGAGACAGTGTCATACACTCCCTTGAGCTGCAAGAAAAAAGGGAAATAACTAACAAAAACTGTGAAAGCAAACTGATCTATCAATATATTCAGTTGATGACCATAATATCTACCAACTTTCATGATAAAAATCCATTAAAATCAGTGAACTAGTTAAACTAATGAGATTAAGTCATATTATAAGAAAAAAGGAAAAAAACTCTAAAAAGAATTGTGGGAGCAAAGTGATTTGTTGATACATGGATCTTGAGGTGACCATAATATTCACAAAGATTCATAAAAAAACATCCAAAACCATAATATTCACAAAGATTCTTATAAATCCATCCAAAAACCATAATATTCACAAAGATTCATATCCATCCATCTAAAACCATAATATTCACAAAGATTCATAAAAAAACATCCAAAACCATAATATTCACAAAGATTCTTATAAATCCATCCAAAAACCATAATATTCACAAAGATTCATATCCATCCATCTAAAACTATAATATTCACAAAGATTCATATCAATCCATCCAACACCATAATACTCATTGTGCTAATGAGATTGTGCCAGAATAAGCAGATATATAGAAGGACAAAACAAGGATTACTTTATATATTTGTCTACAATCATCTTTCCAAGTCTCTAAGTACATATAGAGAATAAGAGCTCAAATGGGTGAAGCTTTTTCACCCAAAATAACCAGGGGAATTCTTCAATTTTCAAAACTACTTAATTTTTTTCTAATAATAAAACACCATTCAACAAGGATTACAGGACATGAGGTTTTTTAATCACAGTCCTTGATAATACCTTATTCATCTGTTACAACTTTCCTCTTCAAATAATACCAAACAATAATTTAGAAAACACAGGTCTTAGAAAATTAATCTGAACTGGAACCAACTGATATCTACCACCTGAGTGCCAGGGGTATATCCATTTAGCCATATGTTACTGCAGGCTATGAGTTACTTATATTCATCCAAACCTATCATCTGTGAATTCATTTCTTCATTTATTGTAATGTTTGTGCAACAATAAAAAAACATCAGATTTTGGATTTTTAATTCATTGATTTGGGAAGGGGCTCCTACTCACTGTCATGAAATTCATGGTTTGTAACAATGATTACATAACTTGTGATATTAAGTTCAAAAGTGTCTCCAGGAGACATTATAAAGATTATTTATCATGCAGAAAATAATGTCAAATCAGGAAAAAAGTGATCTTAACACTGAAATATTGGTCCCTATTTCAAACTAAATTGTTTGGCAATGTTCGATCTTTAATTTCTTAAACTTAACTGTTATTCTGTGCTATAAACCCAGTATTGTGCTGACATGCTGTTTAACCAAGTACATACATACATACAGTCTGTGACAGGGTTTAAAAGACATAAAGCAAAAAAAACATTCTTTTCTATTGTATCAAAATTGATGGACTATACTTACCACCAAGAGATTAGTTCTGTTTTTTCAAAATCATTTTTGTTCCCAAAATCTGCTTCAGTATCCATTATAATTGTGCCCCTAGAAGCTAAATTTTACTGGACAAAATAACTGATAACCTTTGAGTGATTGCATGTATGATAAGCATAGTTCATGATTAAGTAATTTGCCTGAACAGCCACTACAACTGAGGCTTTGCATGAAATGCATGCTGTCCAATCATTTAATTCCTATACTCATTCACATGTACAATACCCAGTAAACCTGTTGAATGTAACCTATCACAGCATACAGTGTGTGGTCATGAAAATGAAGGTTTATCACTGAATAAACATATTTATTCCTACATACAACTGCACTTGTCAGAAATGGCCTTTTGTGTAGGCTGGAATGTATATAGTTTTACCTTCTATAGTTGTAGGGGTCTAGTAATAACAAAATTGCATTGAATTATAAAGTTTCATGAGTTTAACACAAACAGTATTTAAATTACCTTTAAAAACAAAATTTTAACAAAGTCAATTAGGCATAATATATAGGTCACCCAGTACTCGTTTTGGCAATAAGGATGTATTATTTTTAACAAAATACATCCTGTCACAAATTTTATATATAATTAATCTCCTATCCATATAAAACAAATCTGTCTCTTACTTATAAAGCATGATAAAAATATGCAGCCACAGTTCAATATGTTACAGTGTCTTTGCAATTCAGCAATAGTTTAGTACACTGTTGTGTCTTTGTTATTCAGCCCTAATTCAATACACTGTTGTCTTTGCTATACAGCCATAATTAAATACACTGCTGTCTTTGCTATGCAACCATATTTCAATATACTACTGTCTTTGTTATTCAACCATTGCTCAATACACTGCCTCATCTTTGTTATTTAACCATTGCTCAATATACTGCCATGTCTTTGTTATTCAATCATTGCTCAATATACTACCATGTCTTTGTTATTCAACCATTGCTCAATACACTGCCATGTCTTTGCTATTCAACCATTGCTCAATATACTGCTGTGTCTTCGCTATTCAGCCATGCTTCAATACACTGTCTTTGTTATTCAGCTGTAGTTCAATACATGTTTCTGCTATGCAGCTATAGTTCAATACACTATTGTGTATTTGTAATGTAGTTGTAGTTCAATACACTGCTGTCATTATATTCAACAATAGCTCAATACATTGCTGTTTCTTTACTATTCAGTCATATTCAATACCGTGCTGTTTTTCTGCTATTCAGCCATAGTTCAATACATTGCCATTTCATTGTTATTCAGCCATAGTTCAAGACACTGCTGTGTTGTTACTAAACAGCCATAGTTCAATACACTGCTGTGTCTTTACTACAGACACAGTTCAATACACTGTTGTATCTTTGCTATGCAGATGTTTGCAAAAATTATATACATCATGAAAAGAAATATTCAATTTTATCCTTAAATCTTTGTAAAGTTTTCAATAAAGTGAAATTCCTCTTCTACATCATAAATGCCTGCCCAAAGACAGAATGTAAAATCCATTCCTTATTTTGTAATTAACTATTATGTTCTCTCTATTTCCATAGCCAGACAATGACTTGAACATCTAAACTTGGCCCTTACAACCTGAATTTGAATTGCATATTAGAAACATGGTGTTTTTCTACAAGATCAATTTTTACACACTTGTTCATCAGATTACCAATACTGCAAGTAAATAAAACTTAATCTATCTTTAAAAAATGGCAAGAAAAGTTTATATCTCTTACATACATGACCCAATCCTAACCTAGACAAAAGATTTCTCGAATGAGCTGCCGAAGTGATCCTCTGTACTTCATCTAGTGCCTTCAATATTTATACATTGGATTATTATATTCATCCATACGGACAATTTTTAACCAAATACTTTCTACATCTTAACATCAAGAAATACTGGCAAGAAGAAAAATATGATGGAATACCTCTCTCTCTTTAAAACAAAACTGGCAAAAGCATGTTAGCATCGGTGATGCATTTTCCCAATTGCCATTAATCTGGAATAACGTATGTGATATTTTTAATATTCATGCAACTGGATTTTACTAGTGAAATTGATGACGCCAAGGTATTGTTCTGCCCTCAACTTACACTCTGCATCGATTTATATATGAATGAAGGATTAAAAAATTACAAATTAGTGAATCTGTCCTATACTCTACATCGACTTATAGGCCAGCAAGTATGCTATCACTTGGGAAAGGATGGGACTGGCAGCCATCCTAGGTTAACATGATGTGATGTGCATTGCACTACTGTGTTATGCTTATTCTATCCATTTCCCTAACATACTAAAATAAGGACATGGTAACTATTATTATAGCTTGGTAATCCCTGACATCATCTCACCTAAAGGAAAGAAATGGTTACTATTATTAGAGCTGGGTAATCCCTGACATCATCTCACCTAAAGGAAAGAAATGGTTACTATTATTAGAGCTGGGATAATCCATGACATCAACTCACCTAAAGGAAGGACATGGTTACTATTATTAGAGCTAGGTAATCCCTGTCACCAACTCACCTAAAGTAAGTACATGGTTACTATTATTTGAGCTGGGTCATCCTTGTCCATGGCTGTTCATTTCATTAAAGTTATATAGTAAATGTATATAGAAATGCTGATAGCAAATAACAATTTTCAAACTTGAATCTGAACACTGCAAAACATGTATGCTTAGTTTATACATGTAAAATGTAGTCATGAAAATGATAAATATTTTAATTTTTATACTTTTGTAGGCAAGATGCAACAAAAAGACTTTACACTTTCTATAAAGCCATTTGTAACAACAGGCCTCAAAATGAATGACATTAAAACAACTTTTCATGAGCCTCATTTCTATGTTGTGTGTACATAGCCAATTACAAAAAAGCGATTAGCTACATGGTAATATTTTATTATTAAAGAAACAGTACAGTATCATAATGCAATGAACAAAAACCGCCTTTCTGTTTATAAAAAAAAATTTATTTACATACCTTTTTTCATCACTCTCTGATTTCCTGCTTTTCATCTCTGCTACAGCTTTCACTGAAAGTAATCCCCAGTTGAACAAAAAAAACTAAGGCAGGATTAAAATACTGCATCACCACTACTTAGGCTAACAGAGTATGATCATAACAAAAATGTCACAAGGTCTGATGAAAACTAAAATGCTGCAAGGTCTGATGACAATTAAAAAGTTGCAAGGTGTGGTGAAAATTAAAATGCCACAAGGTCTGATGACAATTAAAATGTTGCAAGGTTATGAAAACTAAAATGTCACAAGGTCTGATGACAACTAAAATGTCACA
>QKMX01360281.1:0-11075 GCA_003401595.1 Venustaconcha ellipsiformis | reverse complement strand
CAGTAGAGAACAGGGAAAGATGGAGAGAATTCGTTGTAAATTCAACCGTGGTGCCCCAATGACCAGGGGTTAAGCGATTGATGATGATGTGTGTGTGTGTGTGTGTGTTTTCCTTGAAGTCTTAGCTTCTCTGTTAAACCTAGACTGATAGTCTCGTATGTGAAAGGATGTGCCACCACTTTTACAATTTTGATCATGCAATAGGGGTTGGGACTATGAGGGTAAAGATGATTTTATATTTTGTATAATTTTCATATAGTTCACAAGTTGTACCTCAAATGTCTGATTATTTGACATGTGATCAGTGACCTAAATAGCAAAACATATCAGATTGTGATTGTTCACCAATGCATTGTTTTATCTCTACATCCAAGAATTTAAAACATGGGTATCCCAACCTTGAAGAACTTGATCATGTGGGAATCCCTTACCCCCGCCCAAGATCTTGGCCTATGGGTTTTCCATACCACAAAGAGCGTAACACTGGGGTTTGCATACTCCAAGAACTTAGTCCTGGGCTATCCTTACCCTCAAGAAATTAGCCCGTTTCATAGCATAATAGCTTTTAAGATTTGCCAACACAGTAACCTTATATACACTTACTAGGCATGAAAAGATAAATTTATTCAAGTGACATGGACAATCAGATCTGTTTTCTGACCCAGGGACTGGGTCATAACTGAAACTATTGATGTCCCACCTTATATCTATATTCATAATTGCTGGCATGAAAAGATGAATTCTACATGCAGCTTACTTTGATTCTGGGATCCACAGGGAAATAAGCTTTGGATCATACCCTGGATGTTATGGAGATTCTCTAACACTTATTGGGCATGAAAAGACAAATGTACAAAATGTATGTGAACTTTGTCTCCTAGATCTTTCCATGCTATAAGGGTAATAGGTCAAGATCCCCATAATAGATTCATATACATGAAAAGATAAATGCACAGATCCAACAGAGATTTACTTCTGGGTCAGTCCTTGACTTAAGGGACCTACCCAAATATGACTTTAGGTCACCATGAAGAAGTGTGGGCATATATTCTTTACAAATATCGAATTCTAGATTTATGTTGCCCCAAAGATGAGACCATCTAGCATTTGGCATATCCATTTTGTACAGTGTGGATATACTTGTGGACAAATAATTTCTTCAACTTGTGTCACAGTAATTACTAAGTTCACTTCATATTTGGGCTCTATTAATTATCTCTCAGTGTCACTTCTACTATTTGTATGCACCATGGGATCTAGAAAGGTTTGTGACACATTTTGGTTAAAGTTTGTTAAATTTTTTTATAGTTATATTTCATAACCACTCAATTCACTTCAGATTTGGAACATATTATTACATACTCCCCTTCTCACAATTCCACTTCTCCCCCCCCCCCNCCCCTTCTCACAATTCCACTTCTCCCCCCCCCCAGTGTGTTCACCATACTTCAAAGATTTCAAAGAAACTGAATACTTGTATCTGCACAATGCATGTGTCAGACACCACATTAGGGGTCAAATCTTCAAGGTCAGGGTCATGATACAGTATTTTGCATTTTCATCATACTTTCATCTTTGCTTTCTAAATTTAAAACCATTTGAATTTTAGTTTTAAACCTGGTATATTTGTATGTCTTCTTTGAAGGTATGCCTCATATCACATAGGGGGTTTCATCTTTAAGTTTAGTGTCACAGCTTAGTTTTTTTACATTTCCATCTCATTTTCCCTTATCATCAAATTCAGTGTCACAGTTCAGTTTATGACATTTTCCACCACACTGTCCCTTACTATCTGATACATTGTCACAGCTGAGTTTTTTACATTTCATCATACTTTCTCTTGTCGTTCAATTCCCTGTCATAAATTAGTTTTATATTTACTCTTCTGCTCTTAACTTTTAATCCTTAACGAGATTAATGGATGAAATTTGGTATGGTCTAAAACTTTTACACTTAATGAGATTAATGGATGAAATTTGGTACACACTCTCTTAAAGGTGTGTCATATACAATATTGAGGGTTCTGTCTTCAAGGTCAAGGTAAAAGCATGGTGTTTTATAGTTCAATCACTGCAACTTTAGAATTGTTTGATATTAAAGGATGCAACTAGATGTGGTATCATATTGTGAATTCTGTCATAAATTCTGTTTGAGGTACAGGGATGTGAGAAAGCTGTTGTTGGTCTAGAAGCTTTCTGTTGGTCAGTGTTCTAGTAGTTTCCTGTTGGTCAGTGGTCTATTAGCTTCTTGTTGGTCAGTAGTCTAGTAGCTTCCAGTTGGTCAGTGGTTTAGTAGCTTTCTGTTGGTTGGTGGTCTAGTAGTAGCTTGTTGGTCAGTGGTCTAGTAGCTTCCTGTTGGTCAGGGTCAGTGGTCTAGTAACTTCCTGTTGGTCAGTGGTCTAGTAGCTTTCTGATGGTTGGTGGTCTAGTAGCTTCCTGTTGGTCAGTTGTCCAGTAGCTTTCTGTTGGTCAGTGGTCTTGTAGCTTTCTGTTGGTCAGTGGTTCTTCCGTGATTCTTTCTCCACCAAATATACTGGATGCCATGAATAGCTTAATGTTAAAAAGTGTCATTAAACCCCACAAAGCCATACCAAATCAAAATATTTATATCAACTTACTCCCAGTAACATTCTTAACCTTGGTTGAATATCAGATCCTCATGTATTCCCTAAATCCCAGTAACATATTTTACATCCTTTTGTATTCCCTGCTTTCAGAAACATTATTGTCCTTGGGTCAAGTCCCTTATATGCCCATAGCGTCATGGTGTTGTTCCCGTTGATATATTGACAGCTCATCTTACAGATGTTTCATGTGTTTTTCAAAGCATCTTCCTTGTCAGATCTATATCAACTTTGTCCATGAGTTGATTATGTTTTCATTTATGATTTATAAAGCCACAGGTTGGTCTCCAGGGTTTTTCATTCCCCCGTGTTCTTTAGTCCCCAGGGTTCTTCAGTCCCCAGTTTCTTGCTATGTCAATATAAAATTCTGCATATATGCATTTGTTCAACCTTCCAGCCATCTATCTTTCCCTGTCATTGGTATGTTTAGGTGAGTTTTCATACACTTTGGTGTAGCATTAGTGTCTCAGAAGCACATTTGTAACCAAAGATAAATTCTTTCATTTCAGTTATGCTGGTCTTCATTCAAAAATCATAAGTGGATATGCAAAAGGTGCAGACTATCGACCAGGCCAGAAGTTCACACCAGGTTCCAACCAGCACTCCTGGAATGCTGTCTACATCTATGGCACTTGGTGTTTGATTGATGCTCACTGGGCAGCAAGAAGAATTATTGGAAAACAGGCCACAACAGAAGAGTTCCATTATCAACTTGATGAATATTTCTTCCTTCCTGACACTCATCAGTTGATTTACACACACTTCCCTGATGATCCAAAATGGCAGCTTCTTGAGCGACCTGTAACACTGGAGGAATTTGAGAATATGCCCCACATGAAGCCTCAGTTCTTTAAATTTGGCCTAGAATTTGTTAGTCACAGAACAGCAGTCATTTATGGCCGAGGAGAGATCAACTTGCGTCTCAGATACCCAGCTCATCGTATCACTGTAGCCTTCAATTTCAGCATTCAGTTTGAGAATGGTGTTGAAGAATATAAAGGCGTGAAATTAAATCGCTATGGTTTGCAAGAAAGTGTTGGTGGAATTGCATCCTTTAGGCTACGCCTTCCACAACGGGGATCATACATCATCTACATATATGCCAAAGAAGATACCCCTGAGAACAAGGACACTGTCTATGCACAGGTTTGCGAATACAAGATCGTGCAGGAGGAAGTTGGTTCACCTGAGCCAGAGCCATTCCCTCCATGTGCTTACCTTAACTGGGGGCAGGGAGGCACTTTCCAACGCTATGGACTTAGTACATACCAGAACACTGCTGTCATCCATACCAGAGAAGGAAAAGCTGAGCTCCAAATTAGAATTTCTCGGCCCATGCAGTTTATGGCTAAACTAAAACATAACAAATTTAGTGATTCTGAGCTTGAAGGTTACATAATGACCAGAGTTGTAGGTAGCACAGCCTATTTCAATGTCACGGCTCCAGCACGTGGTGAGTATGGTTGTGAAATCTATGCAAATGATCCAGCAACCGAAGGTACCACACTCTACCATGTGGCTCAGTATCTGATTGAATGTCATGAAGATGTGAAAGCAGTTCCACTGCCCAAGCTGCCAGCAGGCTACCTAGGTGCACAACCCAAGTTCAACGAATTTGGCCTTAGTACCAAGAGTCATCATGACCCAGTCATCCACTTGGAAACAAATACTGTCGAAATTCATTTTGACACAATACAGGATATGAGAGTAACAGCTAACCTTATTGCTGTTGATGATGGCAAGGAAAAGGAGTGTACTGACTACGTCTTCACACAGATAAAGGGCTCAGCTGTATACTTCATTGTACATTTGTCACAAATTGGATTCTACAAGCTCCAATTGTATGCCGTTCCAGCCAATGATACAAGCCAGCAGTTGCCTGGTGTTTACAACTACCTGATAAATTGCAAGAAAGTAACAAAGCGGGTCTATCCATTCCCAAAACAATATGCCCAGTGGAAGGAGGGATGCTTCATGCCAGAGCCGCTGGTGTTGCATAAAGATCTTGGACAAGATGAGGTCCTCATCCGTGTTGGCATCCCAAAGGCTGCAGCAGTAGCCATTGTAGCAGGAGATGAATGGATACATCTGAAGGCAAATCCCCAGGGCCTATGGGAAGGCAAAGTACCTGTACGAGAACATATGGGTAAAAATGCTAAGATCACGTTAAATGCAAATTATGGTGGTGATCCAACTAATTATGCAACATTGCTTGAATACACTGTGTAAGTGGCCATAATTTAGGACACTAATGCTGCATTTTCCTTGTGTTAAGATGGCACTAGTATTGCATTTTCTTAATTTTATATCTGAGCTTTTGACATTTAGGTTATACAAAGATGATTATATATTCTGAGATTATTTTGATCATCAGGTTTCTCAAGTATCTTAAGTTTTTCAAATGTCTGAAATGAGCCCATGTTTTTGATACATAAGTAGTCTTAAAAGTTGGTATTGTATTCCAAAGATAGGAACAGTAAAGATGGAAATTCATTGCCAGAAAATGTTGTACATCATATTACTCTTTAACTGTGGTGGTAATTACCTCAGAAGGTGCACTGCAGCATTTTTCTAAATTAATAAACACACTAACTAGGTTATATAAAAGTAATTATCATGTCTGTTCATTATGCAAAAAAACTTGCTGCCCATGATAATATTTGTGGTAAGATACATGTTTTGAAGGATATATGCAATATTTTGCTTAAGAATATCAGGTTTTCTAATCATATTCTACACTGAAATTTATGGGCATTTTTTTCAAGGGAGCTAGCTCAGGATACTGATGATTTTATGATATACCTTATGCATAAAAGCTATTCCTCAACAGTGGTTATGCAAAGATGATTATATAATCTTTCAGAAGGTGTCTTTTTAGAAATGCTTAAAGTAGTGTTATAAAACCAAAATAGTTCCTAATTTTGGATATTAAGTTTTTTAATCATGGGGATAATATCTGGTTTGAGATGTTTACCTTTGGAGGCTTATTTTAACGTGAGAAAATAATTTAATTTCATTCTAATGGTATGATACAGTATTTTTGTGTATCATAAACTTTTTATTTTCTTGTGTCTAAATTTTAGTTTTAGATGCTAAAATATTTTTTAATTTTGGGTAAGAAAAATTTAATTCAAATTAGTTGAAAACCCATATTGTTAGGAGCCCTGAAGATGCATACATGTCATTTCTTGTTTGTTGTAGATCTTGTTGGCTCGTTTATAATACAGCTGAGGTGCTCTTGTCCCAGATGTTGCCTTGTAGTATTTATGCCTTATTGCTGTTGAACAATGGTTTACTTGTTTTATTAGAACAAGCACATCTTGTAATCTTAGGCTTCTTTGGGGAAAAAAAATGTGCATATTAGTACAACATTTCAGTGAATTTCAAAATATATATCTGTTTTTTATTTTTGCCTTTGGTGGTTTAAAATTGGGTTGCTTAAGCTTTTAGCTTATTCAGAATATTCCATTTGAGGTCTCTCATTGAAAAGGATTTGTCGCTTGATATAAAAAGCTGGTTTAGTTACTTTCAGTAACTGATAATGGAGATAGTTTGCTGTATATGTTCCTGAGACAGGGCACATATTTGGATTATCAATTTTTGGGTTTGTAGATGAGTTGTTGAACCATTTTAATTAAGTTTTTTTTCTAAAGTTTTTTTTTCTAAAGCACTTGTGGCTTAGAAACCTTGATTCACTTCACATTTAAAATAAAACATTATCACACATTCTTTTTTCTCAGTACCACTCCTGTCCCTTGTGTCAAAATTGGCATATGTAATGGGGTCATATTTTGGCTGCTAGGTTTGTCTAGCAGTTGTAGTACATTAACCCATGACCTTGCTCACTTTGATTTGAATATCATCACAATCATTCAATACAACCCAGGGGTGGGCATGGGATCAAGAAATGTAATGTGAACACGTTTTGTTGAGGATTTTGATTAAACTATTTTTATCTTTTCTACTTTACCCTATTACCAATTCACTTCAGTGTTTGGAATATGACATCATTGCATTCTCTGATTGCTACTCCTTTCCTAGGGTGCAAATCTATCTCTGCATGGGGTCAGAGGGTCTGGAATTATATTGAGAAAACAGTTTGGTTTGGTTAAGTTCTTTCTCGTACTTAAAGCTCATTGACGTTTTTCTCAATTAACTTATTATTTACAGTATAATATCACCTTCCTTCACTGCTATTCCTTTACTGGGTTTCCACCCCTGCATGGAGTCAAGGTTAAGAATTACATGGGCATATTTTTTTTTTCCAGCATGTGTATGTAAATAAAATAAAATGTATCCAGTTTGATACTTATTCAGATATAATTACTCCTTCTCCCAGTATTACTCCTGCTTGGGGATTGGATTATCATGGGATCAGGGTCAGGATTTGTATTGTGGACACATTTTGATTTTTAAAAAATTTTTCTCATTTCAAATTTATTCAGTGTTTTGAATATAACAGCAGAACACTAATCTTATCAATAATATTACTCCTACCATAGGAGTTGAGTCCTTTGGGCCAATGTATATGGGTGACATTTTTGAGACCATGTTTTAGTTTTCATCCAATTAACTTCAGATATGTAATATATACTCTGATTGTTCAGCGTGTCCCATTGAGTTATCTCCCTTCATCTTGCCATGGGATTAAGAAGTAGAACATAATTTTTTTCTCTGATTTGAAAATCTTTTTATTTAATCACTTCTTATTTGGAACATTATTTGGTTTCATAATATCTTTCTCTATTCCACTTGCTTCATGGTTGTGTCAAATGTTGGGACCATTTGGTCATTGTTATGTCCCAGGGTGAAGCCATGTGATCAAGAATTTGTTAGCTGTTGCTTCATGGTAATATCTAAGGGGTGGAGCCATGGGGTCAAGAATTTAGTATTTAAATATGACATTAAATTCATGGTTATGTCCCATGGTAGAGCCCATCAAGTTTGGAATTCAGTAACTGTTGCTTCATGGTCATGTCTTAGGGTGGATCCATGGAGTCAAGAACTTAGTATTTAAATATGACATTAATTATTAACTATCACTTACCTTGTGTAATTCCTACTCCCTGATTATGTTCTTGAATGTGGCTATTTGGCAGAAAATGTGATACATTGGGGGTGGGTTGTTATTGTTTTTTAAAATAGTTTGGCATATTTTCACTCTGTTTACTATCTGTGGCATTCATGCTCATTTTCCATGCCCTCAGCTGGAGTAATGGGGTTATGTCCTTGACATATCGACAGCTCATATTGGGTGGACATCATATTGTGTTTTTAATAAAGAGCTCTTATTTGTATTGAGGTCAAGAGATAAATTGCTTAGTTGCATGTTATGGTTCACTGTCCTTGATAACTTTTCAGTTAGTTTTCAACTCAAAAACCAAAGGCTCGGAGGAAGTATCATACAGAATTATTTTCTTTGTATCTGTGATGTAAGCAGGCATTTCTGATATAAAGTGCCATAGCGATTTCTATTTCCATAGTGCCTAACATGGGTTTATCACAGCAACAGAGTACTTGCTGTCAGGAAAGTAGGTTTTGTACCAATAATATAATATGTGTAATTAAGCCTAATTAGATATATTCTGAATGTATGGTAGCTTAGCTTCTGTAAGTGAACGTCTTCCTCATAGCTTCTGTTTTCATATATTGTGCAATCTTTTTCTCTTCATAAGGATATCATTTTTTACTTCTTTATATAAAAATCTTGTGTATTTTTTGTTTTTGTATTTTGGGGGGTTTATATATGCATTTTCTTTTTTATTCTGTACTTATTGATCAATATCTCATACTATATTATTATTATATCAGTTAGTATTTTATATAATGTACTGTATTGTCTCTAATATCAACATGGGAAAACTAATTCTAAAGATGTACCTTGAAATTGGGATTGTCACACTAGAAAATCAAGAGCTGCATAACAATGTAAATTGAACCAACATAAAAAACCTCAAACATTTCAATTTTTCCATAGCAGTGCATAAGCTGTTGGTGATATATTGCCTGTGTATTAACAATGGCTGCTGTATAATATTTTAAAATATCATTTTTGCTTAATTGTACAATGTTAATGCTAGCTATTTTTATGTTAAAGAAGTAAATGGTCATTTTTGCCAGAAAGTGTCAGTTTCAAATTTAATGGAGTTCCTGTGGTAGTTCAGTTTCTGTGTTATATCACAGCAGCCTAATTTATTGTTGGGTATCACAAAAGCAATTACCCACGTGGCTTTCTTTTGTACATGACATAATTAAATTATACTTTTGCACTTTATTGAGAAGTTTGTTTTCTTACAACATGTTGAGTGCAAAGCAAGTTTTAAATTGTTGGCATATGAAAAGCTAGCTCATTTTCCAGGTGAAACACTTGCCTTTAATGTCAAGCAAAATAGGTTAACATTAGAAATGTTTTTTTAGTAAGATGAGATTCAATTTTTTATTCCCATTCAAAATTTCATGAATTTATTTCTTAAACTGTTCATTTTTGTAAACTCTATCACTACTCAAATTATTGTGCTCAAGTTTTGAAAATAGAGTCCCGCATTAGTGTGCACATTACACACTTTTCTGTTCATTAATGTGGATATACATTATGATGTATTTAATGTTTTATTTGCTATTAGTATACTATTAAAGCTGGCTTTCTACATGATGCCTTCCCTTTTCAGTTTTATTATGCCATAATCTAATGGAGTATTGCACATGTCCATCTGTCCGTTGTAATCAATCTTTGAAAATTGTTTCCAGTCAGTACCTTTGAAGGATGTCCTTAACAATGACCCAGTACTGTACTTGAGTGTTTATGATGAAGGATAAATAGTCACACAAAACAATGTTTGTACAGCAAAGTTTGGTAGCTGAACCTATATTATTTTGTCCTGTATTGATTGTCAGGTATATCATTTAAGTCCAAACTTGTGCATCCTTTTAAGAATAAATATTGTTTTTTTTAATACTCCGTCTGTCAGTTGGCAGTTTTGATTCCGCTCAGTAACTTAAGTTGCCTACCAACTTTATAGAATGTTTGCTCTTGGTGAAAGAAGCTTACCAGTTTTGGGCTCAAAGGTCAAGGTTACCGGCTGAAGAAAAGAAATGTGGGCTCAGCACAAGAGCTCTGCAGCTACCAAACTTTGTGGATAGCTTACACTTGGGGTAAGGGCGAACTCTGTCATTTTCATGATCAAAGGAGTCCAAGATCGATGTCACCTTGACTAAACAAAGAGAGTTTTAACACAATAACATTAGTTCTATATTAGATATGGTTACCAAGCTTTGTGGATGTCTTGAACTTTGTCTAAGGAAGAACCAATGTATGTAGTATCACACAAACCGCTACTGTTGCATTGCCAGCCAGTACATTCTTGGTGGAAAATACCCAACCAAATTATGTCCTCTCATTGAGTGGACCAGGATCTTCCAGAATGCTGGATCACATCTTCATGAGAGTCCCATACATTGGACATGTGTGGAAGACCTTCATATTTGTTTTGGTGGCCATATTGTAAGGTTCAATTTTGTTCACTTAAAGAACATTAGCAGCCTCTTGTATGGGATAATGAGTGAATTATCGTCTTGTGTGCTAATTATTCTTTGTGAACTTGAGGACTGAACCCTCGTCTATTTTTTGTCACTTTAAGCTTGCTTGAGAATTGTTTACATTGTTCCGTACCTGTGGTGTATGTCTTGGCAGATTATTTATCCATTACGAGGATGTTAGTTTTCAATTTGGATATTTTGTTGGTGTTCAAGTAACATTTTCTAAGCAGCAAGGGTAGGGCAGTTGACTTTTAGAGTCGGTGGACTCGCCTGCCAACCGTTTTGATTTCTTTACACATAGCCTGACTTGTGGCATTTTATCCGTGGTAAGCAGGTTGCACGCCACTTAATTTAATTTATTCTGAAACTTATTTATGAAGAACTTTGGTTCTTTTTATATTTAGCAAGACAACCTTCAGTAATGTTTCCTTATAATAAACAATCCTAACCTATAGTTTTGTGCTGTTCCTTTCATAGTCCCTTGCTGTTTAAAAGAAAAAATACACCTGGTTGAATTATAGCAGCAGGAGGAGATGAGCAGAAAACAAATGGCAGATAGAGGTGGTAAAACAATGAGGCAAAAAAAGTACATGAAACCGTTGGAATGACCAACGAACAGTAACATAAAATCATGATGTTTTTGTGTGCTTTAAAATGTGAATATAAATATCTTAACTAACTTGTTAAACAGATTTTTCGCTGATTTGATAAATTTTTTGTTATATATCTCTCAATGTAATCCTTGGCGTATGTTATTTTTACATCATCAAACACATTTGTTATTTTGAAGAATCTTTGTTGTTGNTGTGGGGGCTTAACGCCATTTTTCAGCACACGATAGGCTTAGCACTAATATTAGTACCCTTAGTCCTACCTACCACAACAAAACAAGTTTAGGCTACGACATCGTAGCTAA
>QKMX01360271.1:726-19621 GCA_003401595.1 Venustaconcha ellipsiformis | reverse complement strand
ATATATAACATTTCAAGCCCTACGTCGAACCGAATATTTGAATACAGTCCTCGACGATTTTTGGTAAATGTTTGCATTGGAATTAAAAGCTAAATGCTGGGTATATTCGAGACGTACCACTCGAATAAACATTTATAGTAAACTCAAGTCAACGCCTATTCTATACTGTGTTTTTAAATCATTGCTAAGTACATTAGACACATTTGAAATATATCGAATGAATTAATGGTTTATAATGGCATCGAGAAACCTTGCAATATAAGGAAAAGATGTTATTAGTGTAAGACAAAATTATCATTATGACAATGTCTGTAGATTCAGTGAATCCATAAATCCATGACACGGTGTTCATTGCATCCAAGCAGGATCAAAGAGAAATGGATAAAACTGCCCTTCCATCTTCTGTCCCTTGAAGTCAATATAAACAAAATATACTCATTTTGTTTCGATAATTAAAAATTATTTGATAACATCTCCCAAATACATTCGGTTTATTTAATTACTCAAGACTTATTGAAAAAAATTGTGGTAAATATATAAATTGAAGAACGTTTCCAGCCCTGGTTAGTCTAGCAAAAAGAAATGCAATAGAAAGCCTATCTGTGGAATTTTAGCTGAATGAATTATTTGAAATGTTAAGACCGAATATTGTGCCTAAGGAAACCATCTAAATGTAACGTATCAAAGACAAAGAAGCAGAAAAGGGACCAATTTCATAAAGGTTGAAACTTTAAGCTTCAATGATTGGGTATAGAATAGCTCTGATATAATCAACAACCTAAAACAAACTTTAGTGAAACATGTCAACTTTTTCCCATATATCTATGATCTGCTGTACTTTCTTAAAAATGTCATCATAAGCAACTTTCAAGTACTAATTGGTGAATTGATTCTTCACACATTGTCAATATGTGATGCAGATGATACACGAATGAATTAATGCATATTTGAACAAATACAGACTGAAGTGCTAAATCAAATAATCTTCATCTAGACTACATGCAGCAATATAGCATACATATTTAAAATCTCTAAACAGTAATGTTGATAAATCTGTTGTTTCAAAACAAATGCTTGTATTTGTTACCTCATACTAATGAAAATTTCAAACAAATTTAAGGGAACCACATAACTAAAAAATGAGGCCTGATATTCAAGTGATACGCTCTACGAAGACAGGACAAGGAAGTTGCTAGTCCAATGCTCTCCTTAGCAATAGTGAATTACTTCTGAACAAAGCAAAACAGCATCGATTTAGTCCTCTCAGCTATAATTGATTACAAGTATAAACCCCAATATTATTCTGCAAATGACTTGTTGTATTCACTCGGGTGTCATCCACTCTCTGTCGTTTTCATGTCATCAAAATCGGGTGTCAGGGACTTTAGTAGCCACCAATACGTACCTTAAGATTTATAGACTCTAAAGTAAAAAAAAAGAAGTCTACTTACCTTTGGAATGCAACTTCCTTTCAGCAGCTCACCATCTGTATCGGAGCATACCCCGTCTGCAAAGAAGTTCAGTACTGCTGCTCTACGAGGAACATCTGACCTGGCAGAAAAAGATAGTCACTTCATACAAATAAAATAATGACAATCCAAATTTGGAGAAACGAAATGCAGTCATTGTAACAATGTCACAAACACGTGATCAATACACAACTGAATGAAGTGTCAACTATTTTGTCGCCTATAATATTTGCTTAATTCGAAGAGACTGATAGCTCTTAACCGAACAATTCACACATTCGAACTCGTCCAAAACAATATTTATACAGATGGAGTATACGAATAACCTTTTGGTTCCATTTTCTTTTCTAAACCTTGCTAATTAGCAAAGCTTACTGTACGTGACAATTAGTCTAGAAATCAAAAAAATCAAACTCAAGCCACCCCGTGAAAGAAAAGAGTGGTGGACATGTTGCAATAAGTTTAAGATTTATTTTAAATAACCAATAGGATATGATCACCTAGATATAGAAATTAGTCAGCGATAGTAAGAAGTTCCACACGAAAATAATTTCTTACTGCTAATACCAGTGTTTAGACATATTACCGATTCGTACAATAAAAATACCATGCAAATAGCTATGATTAAAGTATAGGGTCTGATACCTACACAACTTATTATGGCATACACACACACACACACACACACACACATTACCTGTTACCATAAGATCCATGGATAGATAAGGGGTGATGGAAGCTTGCCTCTCCTTTCTTCAACCTACCACAAACAGGTTTGAACTGGAGCTTTTCCTCTTCTGTAAGAATAGTCTGAAGAAAACAAGACATCACAACATATGCTCTTGCAAATGCGATATCTTTTACACAACATTACATATTAATCAAAATCAGCTGAATAGTTATGAAAAACTAAAACAAAAATGATGCACAATTATTTCAAATTCTAATACCTTCTGAGTCATGGCTACATATAAGAATAATGTAGTACTAAGGTCGTTCTGCACTGACAAGGAAATGCGTCTAAAAAGGTCACTGAGCATTTCATACACCTGAACACGATATGATCCGGTATACATATTTCATTCCCTCCTCAACCGAATTGTACATGTTAACTGTTTTTACGCCTCAACCTAATTTTGCATGTTCACTTTAGTTAGCCATACTGACACTATAATATTTTCATTGATTTTTAAAAATATTAAATCCCTTAACTGACACTTCAAAGACTTGATCATTTTAATGTATAGCAATTTAAAAAAGAATCTAAAACAGAATATTGCTCATGAACATGAATATGATTATGAATCCAAACCTTTATGGATTCCATGTCTTTAAAGTTAAAGTCTGTAACTGGAAGTGGACCTCCATCTCTTGTCCATCTGAAAATCAATGCAATCTTATGGTTTATATTGAGGAAAAATAAATTTCAGAAAGCTTAACATCCGTGTCTTTGTTTGTTTTTATTTTAAAACATATGCATGCATAATCCCATCGTTGCATATATGAAGTAGAAAAACAACTTTGGCGAACATTGGTCACTTAAATAACTGTTTTGGATGACGCAGCACAGCAATAATCCTACTGTATATGAGTACATATATCTCTAAAGCAGTTTGCTGGAATTTTGTACAATCTAAAGAAAATAGAATAGGATGAGGGAATATCATTTATTTTATTTTTCAAGTCTAAGAAACTAAATTAAATGGATCGGCGTCAGAGATTATCAATAAAGTTCTTGGTTAGGAATTCCAGATAAATGGCGAAGATGATTTGGGATGTTTTCTTCTTGTACGTCTTACTTGCAAATCGACTTTCAAGATCTCAGCACAAAATACCAACAGCCACCATTTCGTAAAGACCTACGTGGCCACATATAAAATGCTCAAATACAGAAATGGTTTTGCTTTACCATTTATCAAATAATGATTCGAATGTGTCTGCAACAGAAAGAAAAATAAAAACATCCTAAAATCAAAGGAAAGTCTATCAAAATTCGCTTTTCACATCACTTAATATATTTTTTACAATATTTTAATCTGTTTATTCATGCACAATTATAATAGCGGAGACATAATTACTTCCCCGTCAAGGAATACTCTATATATGCAAGGAAAGAGCGTAATGCCCCAGATGCGAAGAGCTGTCTATATGTTACTAACTAAACTACAGTATATGTTTAAGAGTTTTTTGAATGGTTTGAAGTATTCAACAGCTTAACATTCATTTATATATAATGTACAAATTTTAATAAGATATGTTATAGGTAATGAGACATAACGATGGTCATAGTATCCAGCATCACGTCTTCCAGAAGTGTAAAACCTATCGTAATATTCTGTTAGACGAGACACAGAGAGAGAGAGAGAACACTATCCACAAATGCCATTTTTAGTGTAATGTGCTTAAATAACGTTTCATGGTATGTTACCTATGAGAGCCAGGAATGTAATGGAGAGCTCCATTCTCTTCCGTCTGATCATCCAAGGCAATATGGACCTGGAAAAAAAAACATTATGTATGGTGGATAATCTATTAATGTTAGTGAGATATACATTTTATGAAGTGATTGTCAGATGGTACTATACAAAATTTTAAAAAGCTTTCATCCCTGATAAACAAAGAGTGTGAGATTATATTTATCGCATAACTGCATAAGCTGTGCCTTTCAAAAACAATTATATTATCGCTGTTATATCACAGCAATATAAAATTACATGAGTTAAAGCTAACAATTAAAATGCTAATTCCTTTTATCATGTTTGAACCAAACATATAACTATATGTTTTGGTAATTATGCATTAAAGTACTGGCTCTATTATACTGAATTGATTCATTCTATAATAATATCGTGATATTACTGATAATTAGCTTTGGCATGGTAATCAGATATTTAATAATGGAATAAGCACTAGTTATTATATAAGTACTCTTTGATAATAAATAAACGAGTCTGTATCTACTTTTCCCACATGTATACATACATGCAAATTAGTCGACGAGCATATGAAAGATAGTCTTATATATCAACCTAACTGACTTATTGTTCACCAATAAGCGATATGTTTGGAAGAGAAGATTTGATTGGTATATTCAAGCAGCATAAAATGTCATGTTGGGTGAACATTCCGAGAATACTTACTCAAGTTTGCAATGACTGGTTACATATGTTTATGCATATTCATAAGAAACGAGGACATAATAATTAAGACATATAGTAATGAAAAGAGAGAAGCAGATTTTCGATAGTTGCTTTCTACGGTGGGTTTATATGACTGTTTAGGTATGACATATTAAAAAATCTCACATTCTATAATGTATTTCAAGCGAAAGGAATACAAATTCCCACAAGCAGCAACTTAAATCCTATCCGACACTTACACATTAAAGATAAACTGTGCTATTTGGCTCCACTGATCAAACTGCACACTTAGATATTCAAGTATATCTCTTTCCATCCTCAATCCCTACCATTGTAAGTAGTATGATAACCACAAACTTGACCGCAAGAGAGAATCAGACCTCCACATAAATCTGCAGGAGGACCAAAATGAATCCTTATATAAGAGTTACCTCGTTCCTTACTACTCGAGAGACTAAAGAGAGATGATACTGCAGCAGGTAACTATTCCAAATGTCGAGTACTCCATCCACTTCCATACATATGCTATCACCATGGTGCAATGGAATTGCTTAATTATGTTTCAAAGCATTTATTGATGAAAAAAGTCTTCAATTTAAAGAAGGTAGCGATAGAGTTAATCTCAAATCTAATATACTGTAAATATCATTTTGAAGAAGTACTAATAAGCTGCTTGAGGTGTGCTTTTCTTCGTAAATAATACTTTTCACAGCAAAATTAATCGCAATTCTTACAGACTAACGGCCGTTGTTGTTCGATACACAAACACAAACTCTGTGACCAATATGTGTTCCCCTAGGCACTCCAATAAATGTGCCTGATAGTTCGTATCGTATTAAACAATCACAAGCAAATTCTGCTCTACTGGCGACATTTACAACGACCATACATTTAGGAGCTACTGAAGATCAGAAAATGAAAAAAAAAACTAGCTTGATCAAGTAGATTGCACTTCATCAGGACCAGATTATATCATCTGTCAATTTACATGCTACAGCTCTTAATACCATACAAAACAGCATTACAAATCACAGTAAATAAACTTTGGAAGATTTGTGACTTTTATCCTTCATGGTAAGTAAAAATAGTCGTGCTAGTACTCAGACCCAGAAAAGATCATAACAATAACAATACGTCCAGATAGCATCTCTAAGAACTAACAAGCTATATTTTCAAAACAATAGAACGACTAATAACAGATAGATTCTTTTTCTGCAACAAACTATTTTTAGATGTTCAATGTGAATTCAGACGATATAGGAATACAACTGACAATTTAATCAGAACTGAAACATTTATTACAGAAGCTTTCATAAAGACCAAACACAAAGAAGCAGTTATTTTGACTTGCGAAAACACACAACTTAATGAACGAACTAATTTAACCATGGTTTAAGGTCCATATACTTATGTGGATATCCACATGTCAGATTTGACACATGCTTCTTCAGAATATCGATGCATCTCATGGTAGTATATATTTTCAGCATCAACATTAAATAAACAGCGAAAAGCATTAATTCAATAACAGAATGATCATTATACGTTCACTACGTTTTGAACTACAGAAGATGCAAAGTTTACATACTACTGAATATCAACTACATATACTTAAAACACGATCAGAAATAGTAAAAAAAAACCAGTTTCAAGTGTTTGGAAATCTAAAATGTTTGGTACGCCCTTTTTCAATTACGTAAGTTCATGATAACTCAAAACTGTCTTGAAGAACTCCTGTTGTGACGGAGACAAAATGTATAAGCTTTATTATTCACCCAAAATTAACTTTTATTCAGCATATTTTGTTTCGGGAACAAATATATGAAATCCCTGACTTGAATAAGCGTCGTCTCAAACACTAGGGAGTGGTGGGAGAATCTGCAGGTGCTCGATTCTTTACGGTTTAGGTTTATTTTAGGATTGTTTCGAAATTTGTCTTCCTTCAGAAAGTTTCTGTGTTGAAGCAAATTAAGAAAAACTGTATCTAAGATGAACAAAAATGTCTCTTCATTTTACTACCACACTATATTCTGTCCCAATCTAATTCTTCATATGCTGCAATCTTTGGACCAAACTATCACACCTTATACAACTGAAAACCTTTAGGCATATGAATTTGTCCTTATCTATAAGCAACAAAAAAACTAGTCTTGTAGAAACATTCTCCTTGCTCAAATTACCGTCTTATTTTTCAACTCCCTCCCACTGTCATTGCAATGAGTCCACTAATAACTCTCCAAGGGGCTATGCATTGTGTTCGAAAGATCAAGATAGGATCACAAGTATTTTTGAAAACTACATCATCTCGAGTTAGTTGCCGGAGATCAACATTCACTATTACATCAGACATTTCACCCATATGCACATATGAAATACACTGTAGCCACTCAAAAAGCAAATTTAATCATATGTTTGACTCCGATCCGTACTGAGAGTTTTACGAAATCATTAATTTGACAGCACGTTATCTATCCCAAACTGTAACAAGATTTGTTCAAAATTATAGATAGGGTATTAATAATTGGTACCTGAAATGTCACATTTACATTAAAGGTAAAGAATGAAAGAGATTATAAACCATCTAAATAGTCCCTTCAGTCACCCGTTTATAATATGATGATTCCTTAGAGGATCATTTGCAGAGACACGTATAGGGCGCACACAAATATCCATACATACATCTGAACGGTTAACCTCGACAATCAATCAAACGTACATACATAATACATCATGGTGCAGGAAACAAATTTATCTGTGCAAAAATATAAAAGGAAAAAAGTGTCATTACAAACGCTGTATTTTAAATACTGGTGATACGTGAGTGAAAGAGATACATAGATACATTAATAATCAAAATATAATACAGACATTTTGAGTTCAAAGCACATATTTATAAACTAGTAATGAGAAAGGCTCTTGACAGGCCGTATATAAAATGTTACTGTATATTTGTCAAACGTACCGTAAGGTGCATCATGGGTTTTGTTCTGGTCCAGTAGGAGTAATCCTGATGCCTATATAAACATAGTAAGGAAAATGGAGAACAGCTTCAATCCTGGCTCCAAAATCACTAACCATCTTAAGTATCAACACTAAAAATTAGGTATCATGTGTTCATATCATAAACAATTGACAGTCTAGCAGAGAGCCTCAGATTATGAACAATCTGAATGTGTTATTCTATCTTTATTAGAGATACAGTTTTACTGTATGAAAAATTTGGTACCATCACATTATGCTTCAGTTCCTTGTTCACAAAGAATTTTAAAATTAATGGATGAGGTTAATCTTCGGTAGCGCACAATGAATACACTATGTAAAATTTTACATTTATGCCATGTACTGGGAAATATTATTGTCTTCAATTATCCAGTTTGTTTGCTCACTGTAAGGACATACTGCATCTTGTTACTGGAAATATCACATATTTACTTTGTAGTTTTCCGTTCTTTGTAATGGGTTACGTTATGGTAAATGCTATACATACACTGGGCTTACCCGATCTGCACGTGTACAAGACAGTGAAGCTTCACCATATGCTAGATATGTTAATCATATATGTGAAACATTAGTCACGAGTAATTCTGACGTAATTTGTATAACGCTGAACGGCATTCAACTTGTACAAGCTTGATTTTTATATTCTTTCTCCAGGTGTGAGCAAACCATATAAAATGTTTAACATGTACTTCACATTTCATATATTTAGCATGTGTAGGAACGTAAAATGTAATATATCCCATATAGTTTCACGTGAAGAAACATAATTTTATGTATGTGACATGTGTAGAAGTGTACATGAGAAGACAAACATTTACCATGCCACAACACCTCCATGTCTGGCTGGCTTTGCAAATAGTTGGTCATGCCAGAAACGCACTTTTGTAAATTCTCTATTGGGATTAAGGAGCTGCGATGTATGCATCTGCAAAGTAGAGTAAAATATCTCAAGGTTGCTAATGTAAAAATAATCATTGTATTCTTCATTGTATTGGAACAAGATTTTTCCGACCTTTTACTTAATTTCATGTCCAGAAATTGCAACGTAAAAAGACTTAATTTGGAAACAAGTGTGCACCTCTGACAAACTGTATACATTCGCTCCTTATCAAATCATAACAATTATTTGATGTATTTGCTCTCAGTTAATATCACCTGGACAGCGATAGATATCTATGAGACTTTACACCAGATTTCAGCTATGAATAAAGACATACAGAAAAACTGAAACATTACAGAAATTATATTAAAGTGGTTTATTTACTAATGATTATATACCAGTTAGAAAAATCTTCAAAGAATAGTATCGTTTGCAATCATTATCGGTTTCGCCTAATTTGTCAATAACAAAATTGATTTAATGACTCATTATAACATTCGACTAACAGAACCAGCACTAGATATACTACGTTAATATCAATTGAAAAATCAGTCCAGTATTCACAAGATAAACTCTCTCTTGATTAGTATGATCCACGAGTATTATTTGGCAAAAGTAAGGTAAAATAGGTTACTATTAATATTATCAAAACATTTAGCACAGGTAACAAAATAATAATTTGAAACTAGTTTCATATCATAACTAATGGCACCAAGAATAATTATATTGAATTCAGCAGTTCTTAGAGAGGAGATGGAAATACTTCTTCAGTTGAAGATGGAAGTAGCAATGTCGCTATCTAGAGCTACATGTATGTTTGTTTATATTATCGGGCTTGATGAAAGTGTGGTCAAAGCTTGTTAAATTGAAGAAAAAAAGTCACAATACAAACGTAATTTGTTGATTTTAATTGTTAAGGACAATTTATTCCTTTCCTTCAGAAAAGATGCAGACAGGTTCGATTTAATGATACATAAAGCTTACATTTAACGATAAAAATATTATATTTAACGAAGCGAAAAAGACTACAATTAAATGACATAGAAAGATTATATTAGATGATGAAGAAAGATTACATTTAATGATAAATAAAGGCTACTTTTAATGATCAAGAAAGGTTACTTTTAACGTTTCAAAGATTATATTTAATGAAGATAACAGATCACATTTGATGATAACGGAATGTTATATTTAATGATTAAGAAAGGCTACATTTGGAGATAAGAACGATTATATTTAATAATAAAAACATATTATATTTAACGATAAAAGGTAACATTTAATAATTAAAACATTACATCCAATGATGAAAACAGATGACATATAATAACGAAAACAGATTACCTTTAATGACAAAATCAGATCTTAATGATGAGAACAAAGTATAGTTAATAACGAAAACATGACATTCAGTTATAAAAAAAACCCTTATATTTAATGATGAAAACATATTACACTTTAATAATGAAAATGGATTCCATTTAATAATAAAAACTTTTAGATAAGCTGTAACAACCCTGACAGGAAGATGATTAAAGAAATGGCACATTAATTTGATGTTAGCGGATATAAAATGTTGCATTCAGCTAAAGATATAATGCATTGACTCTCCTAAATTTTGCTAGAGTTATTTACATTGACTCGAGGAAGACATATAAAGAATATATAAAGCTTTTTGGTCATTTATAAAATAAAGTAGCAGTCGTAGAGTCTGGCATACGAATGAAGAAAGTTGGCATGCATCAAAAGAATGTTTATATTTGAAATTATTTATACAAGTTACGAGAATGACTAGTGGCAGACCGATTATCTTGACATGCGAACATTTGCACAAAGTAAACAATGTATACAATCACATTTTGACGGTAATATATATTTTCCTATTATACGCTTGGTAAGTGAAAACTACAAGAGGTGATAGCATATGCAATGCTTTCAGATAAATTGTTTTAGAGTGAAAATCAGTTAAGTTGGTATTTTGTTTTGGAAAACATTTCCATCAAGAAATCTGAGCATTTGATGTGAAGGGAATACACAAAATACTTTTCAATTTTTCTCTGATAAAAACATCAAACCTCTTGTTGCGATAAGAAGAAAATCCAATTTTGAAGGAGTGTGCATGGTTTTTGGCAATATTTCTTGCCGATGGATAATTGAACAGCTCACAAATTGATAGGAAATATGATTGCCTAATTTATAATGGAATTGGATCTCTAGACTCTTGTTATTAACTCTGGTATTACCTTAAAGTCACTGAGTGCCAGTTTGTTTACATTTGAACATAATAATTTCATAATGGCAATATAACATGAAGAAGAAACCCTATGTATTCGAAACAGTACAGTGCAACGGTAAAATATCTGCAATGCTTAATTTGAAATAAAATTGCTGTATACATAACGTGAAATGGCTCCTTCTGTTTTAGATGCATATGTGTTTGGGATGTATTTTACCACAAATTTTAAATCGATCTTATTAGATGAGCATCTAGTTGCTGCGCCATAAGTCTTATTGCGAAATAGATTACACAGTACTGTTCAAAATGCCATTATTGAATGATTCAACTTTTTATGGCATTTTACCATTTATCAAATTGTTTTCACTTGCTATTTTGTGCCTAATTTCAGACAATTAAAATGTTGAACATGAAATAAATTTATATTTATGAAGGTCATCTTCACTGTCACCTGTAGGTTTGGTAATATTTAGCCATCTTCTGTAGGGTCTATACATGGAGTACCTACTAGTTTAAGTGTTGAAGTTTATTTCATGCTTTTTTTTCTCCCAACTGCAGGTAAAATGTTGTCTTTGACATTGATCAACTAATCTGAGCATTTCGTCACATGAGTTTCCTTTGTCACTTGTACAAAAGTACTTCGATGGTACTATTATGCCAAGTTAGATTTCACAATATTCTTGTAAAATAACTGGTAGGTGAAAAAGACAAAAATGAAAACAAGATTGACAGATTATGGTCTATAAGTCATATAAATTGTATTTCATAGTCTGAAATGTCAAGTTTTAATATAGGTTGAATGAGAACGAGTTTGAAGTTCCAGTGTTAACAAAGATCAATCAAACGAATCGCACCAACAATAAATAATAAGCTATGTGTCATGACAAAAGCAAGATGTTCCTTCATTGCAGTCTTTCAGCGGCTAGGGAAACAAACATGTTGCTTTCCATTTCATTTGAATGTCCCCAACACTCTATTGTATCAAACAAATAGTAAAAGTGTTCACGTAACGTAAATGCACGACTTCTCTACTTCTCACAAGAAAGACACGCTACCATGAATAGCTAATAATATCACCATGGCAATCAATTTGGATCTACTATTTTTATGATATTGCATATAGTACAGAAATGATGGGTTTTTTAAAAGTTAAATGATTAAAAGCAATCTTCATTAAAATCAACAAGCTGTGGTTACCTGATTCAATTGGATTGAACAAGGGATTATGAATGACGAATAGAACGTAACGATTCAGGACCGGTAATACACAAATACTAGTAACGAAGGTATACAGTGTACAGTGAATGGAAGCATTTTAAACACCATTTTGCTTTTATATACTATCGGGTCTTTTTCTATTGCGTCATTTTGCTCATTCTCAAAATTACAAAATGTATGTAACACTGCATACGTCTCTGAACAGATAGAAGGTGGTACATTCAATCTTTAAAATTATCATGACCACCAGATTGAAATACATTTAACATGCTATAGTGTCTGTTTCCCGCTTTTTCAGTTATTTTAACAGGTCTAGGGCAGTTGTTTTTAGTTCTGCTGCCGCCATTTTCCAATATTTCATATACATTTATAAATGTGCCGAATTCATTTTCAAATTTACCGATCTTTCCTATTTTGCTTGACATCTATCAAATGACAGCATCTATCGAAACTATATTTTAATGGGATGTCTATAGGACCAATTCGTGTATTTAACACAGATTTCTCAGTATATTAGTAATATCTATCCCTTGTAGTTTTATTAATACTTATTCTATGTTGAAGGTTTTCATTTTGCATAAACGAACTCGTCTGCAACATGTTACTGATACGTTCTGGACTCTCCGATATAGAGAGTGGTTTAATTCACTTTTAAAGTACCTACCAGAACCTGAGGAAGGAAGACTAAATCATGGAACAACCTAGTGAGCCTCCAATGCCCCAGACAATGCATAAGAACATTGTTTTGGTCGCTGCTTTGATTACTATGATACTCGTATAGCATCTCCATACCTGGATGCTTCTCTGAACCACCCTGAAATATACATTTTGGAATTAATATAAGGTGGAAATAATTTAAACTATAGATTACATTTATCATTAACTGTCTTTTGCATGAGGTGTGAATATTCTGGTAATTTCGTACTTGAATTACATCACGAATTTAATTACCCAGCAAACAATTATGAACCTTTTATAATAGTAGCAATCCTATCCCTGCATATATTAGGGGTGTGTCTAGAATATTGACGATAATGGTATTCACTAAACATTATTGAAACATGATACTAAAAAATGAATAGCAACAGATAACACGGTTATCCCTCTCTTTAGCCTTTTATTTTGTGTTGAAGGTCTGGGCAAGGAGGAATTATTTTTGTAATAATTAAATTTCCTACCCTTTGAATTTTACTTGCCATGAAATACTTGTAGTCCTCTATAATTCTATTACACTGGTCATGAGTGAGGACTGGGATATTTAAAAGGTACCCATCCTTCCAATACTGCTCAACCTTCTCTGGATTTAACGTGAACTTTGCCCAATCCTTTCCATTCTGGTAAAAAAATAAATATTCATGCAATACGTGATGTTTTTAGCTCTATATCATGCCCAATACATAGAATTACATCTTATCTAGCGTAAGCCGCCTTTATCATTTGATATCTGCTTAATTTTCTGGTGTAAATGTTTTTAAGGTATATCTAATAATAATTTATTAACACAGTAGATTTTTTTTGCCAAAAGAATTTCATCACAAAATTAATACAAGAGGGAAACGTAGAGACTACCCGACGAGTAACAATAACATTTTTTATTTAATTCAGGTCAAGTACGAAACGTCTTCAAATATCACTGAAGAATTCATTAAGGAAAACAAAATCTTTGTTGTGATAGAAGAAATAATATATTCTATTTAATAGCAGCATTTCATGGGAGTGTTAGAAATTTGTAGTTGTCGAAGAACTATAAGGAAACACTGATACAAAGATCTTCTAATATACTTTTTATATGTAAGTGCCAAAAGACCTACGAAACTGCTACCAACTGCATGTATCCAAGAAATGTACAGGGCATAAAAGCTTACCCTACTGATATTAAAAATCATAATAACCACATTAATAGTGCCTTTTATCTCGAATCCTTACTGTAATTGGTTCAAACAATTCTCCAAGAGGCTGGTGAACTGTGCTCCAGTCAGGCACACCCATGGAAAATTCTTTTGGCTCTGGCACTGACATGGTGTTATTTTTTCTATAACAAGATACACAATCGTTTCCTCACAAAATATAACTACTGGGTCGGATAACGAAATCTGTAAATAGAATAGTCAGATATATAAATGTACCCAGATAAGTGTTGTGCCACTTAATTGTCTTGTGTGCTCTTTATATTAAGATCACGAATCCTGCCTTGTGTTTGACCTTGTATTAACTTGGATTTTTATATTTTATAAACGTCTTCAGCTGTAACGAAATGATTGGACTTAAGCAAAGTATGAATCATCCCTCCCAGTAAGATTATGGAATTGAATTGAAATGAAAACATGAATTTATATTAAAAAATAACTATATTTTTTTAAGTAAAGGACACATTTAGTTGTAATGAAATCTTACTAAAATATTTGCATTATATATCACACATTTTGATAGATATATTAATGAGGGTTGTTTAAGCATTGTGACGGTGATAACTGACACATGATGGTAAAAAAGGACTCAAAACCGTAGATTTATTTTAAAGGTAAAGACACATTTAATCAGGATCGTGACGTTACACCCTCCACTATAACTAACATATTGTAATTATCTTGGTTTATTAGGTAGTACGCAGCTGATTATATTTCTCTATTAAGAAAAGTAGACTATCCTCTTACCTGTTAGAACTGAGAATAATTTAAGGTTCCCTTGATTTTATTTACTTGTAGCTTGTCCCACGTGTCGATAACTGTTGGTCCCCAGTGTCGAGTGCATGAACAGTATGTAGTCCACGGTGATAACATATCAAATTAGGTCACCCTGGTTCGATGTATATATACATTTTATTAAGATGGCTCACTTATGACGCTTGAATTAAATATTTTAATCCTGCACACGAATTTATTTACTTGTAGGCAAGGTCATGTTATTTTTGCTCATGCTATTGGTATATCTTATATGAGGATCATAAAAAACTCACTCATGTTTGATTTATTTCATTGTTTCCTTATGCAACTTGCGCGATGGATATTAACATGTCCGACGTCATCAGCGAGCTAGCGTAAGATAAACCTAGTAAACACTGCGCAACACATATGTTGTCGGCTTTCCCAGCAAACTTTATCAGACTAAGGGGCTTTATTAAAAAGCTTCTCTCATCAAACTTGATCAGCTCAAGGGGCTTTATTATCATGGTTCTTCTATCAAAGCTTAAGAATACTATCCTTTGCCAAAGGCGTTCTAAACTGTTTGTAAGGAAAACTAGCTCGCTATCCAATGTTGATCAAGCTCAATACTTCTAGCTCATTTACAACAAAAGAAAATTTATAAAACTCGTGGAATTCATACCTAAAAGTACTGTCTTGGTGAATTACAGAGAGGTCATGGAGTTTGTCACCACCCTCCACCAACGATTTTCAATAACATCATTCCTGCTTATGTGATAGTCAATGTCCATATAATTTGGTATCTTTAGGAGACCTCGTTTTTTACTTTCACACTGACCGTTGTATGTACATTGATTGACGTGCAGGATATCAGCCACACAATGAGGGTGAACGGTGAGGAACATGGACCAGGAAACATACTCGACAAGGTATTTTGATTTATATGAGTGGTGGACCTTAACGTTACGACTGCGAATACCAAGACAAGAAAAATCAAAACCCTACCAAGGCAAAATGATAGGTCTCAAATTGAACTATAGTTTAAAACTAGTGCTAAACACTAAAGTATTTTTTAAAAAAATTAATATCAGTCGAAGATCAACATTATAGTTGGAAAACGGTCGAACCTCACACGAATGCACGTTTGTTAGATCATTCAATAATCAGTCACCCTTGAAAAAGGGCATCAGATTGTCTAATAGAAACGAGTGCAAAAGTTCCTGATCACAACACTTTACCATACCGATATTGTCTTTTGGTACAAATAAGGAGATTGCTCAAAGATACAACGATAAATGTAACCAAAGACTTCCACCGATAATGTTGAATGCCCACAGTAACAGTGATATGGACCCGCCACTGATTTCAAATTCAGTGAAGTCGAATCCTATTTTGTGCCTTGAGACAAGAGTGATTCAGCACGATCTCCTCTCCTCTATCAAAGCGAGGCCGTTCATGTGACCATCAATGGATGTCATCCATGCGCTTACCAACCGCTCTCGACAACACAACCTTATTGGGAATACAAAATCAACGTCCCTGCAGCCTTAAATGTGGCATCCGCTAAAAAAACTGTACACGACAGGACAAACATGATACATGGTTACTGGATTTGTTTAAGCAAGAACTGACATGATTTTATCCGTCGACAATACATATTCGTCCTTTCGTGCCCCAAATCAGGTTGGTACGACATCTCCACAATCAACTAAAGGGAATTCAAGTTAAAACAAGAAGCGTCAGACAAGTCACGTCAGTTTCTAAAAAAAAAAAATTCTTTAGTTTAACGCCCAAATATATATTTTTTGAACTCATATCCCTCTAGTTTAAATATTAGGATGTTTTATGTGTACTTACTTAACATTTATACTTTAACGCGGTGGATACACTTCCACCGCCTATTTGAAACATTGATACCTCACATACCTCTTACTCCTAAACTCACAGAAACGTCACATTTGCAATACAGGTTACGCTCGTTGATGAATGGGATTGATTTGCCAGTAACGGAAACATCATAATCTGATGGACAATTCCTGCAAAGAGTTTAATTGGTTCTAGAGAAAACTTTAGCCTATGCGGACAATCCAGTTCAGAAGGTTTTCAAGAAGATCATAGAATCTGAAGAAGAAAAAAAAAAACAAAGAGAAAAAGTAGAGAAGCGTTCAAAGAGTCCCCACTGCTCAATTCCTTGTATAACAGTGTTACAGCCGTCTTTGCATCTTTATCTTTACATATAGCATTAAAAAATGAAAGACTGGATGAAACATGATTTCGACAACCAGTTCAACAGAAATAAATACAGAAAGAAGTGAAGTAAGAAACAAAAACCGAAAACAATACTAAAACGAAACGATGGATTAGGTGAACACTTTCTTACCTAATCTTTTTGCTACTCAAACAAGTCAAGCATCATAATTCAAAATACTTCTCGAACCTAAGAGCTTCGAATAATGGTTGATATACCGAGTACCGAAGGCAAGGGACACCTGGCCACCATTTACTACAATTCTGTTCATTACAAAAGAATTGGAAAAACACTATATCGTGCAGCTAAAACAAAATTTAAAAGACTAACTAGGCAATAAGTACGCCATTGATTACATTTGACGTGCAGGTTACACAAACCCAGTGGACGAAAATTTGAAAGAAGGCAAACAAAATTAACAGGAATTGATCATTGATGACTAATCGATTTAGCAGACGTTACAAATTTTTATTTTGTGTCAGTGATGTATTTTGAAAATCAGCTTGGGTGGTTCCTTTCACCTCTAAAACAAGTTTAAAGTTAGTGCGGGCACAATAAATTGTCACGAAACATTGTTGTTGACTTCCTGTATGACTGGAAACTGATAAATAGACCGAATTTCTTAACAATGTCTTTAAAAAAAATAAAAAACGACAGTCATTTCTTTGTCCTTGAAAATACTGAAACCATGCAGTTTTGTTTAACGTTTTCAGAGATCTTAGAGAGAGCGTATGTGGAAATATTGTACACATGAACATACTCTCAAATACATCGACATATTCACAACTACGTGTAGATGTTGGTCATTCAAACGACATGCTGTTTAGTAGGTGTGGGTTGTGGCCGGTAGATGAGTCAATCAAGCCGCGTGTTGGTTAGTCAAAACGAAGTTTTGGGAAGTAGATGCGGGTGATGACCAGTAGATGACAGGATGTTGGTCAGTCAGTCAGATGTTGGTTAGTAAGGTGTAGTTTTAACATTACAATTCCCATGAATCAATAGCGCCTTGTTCTACTCAAAATATAGCAGAAATATTATGTACAATGGGGGAACCTAATGTTTTATGTTTATAATCAAGACCCTCATACCCATATTCGTGTGCACCATCACCCTTGTATGCACTGCGCCATCATTATGTAAACTCATTGACTAATATTACGTTGTTTTTTAATCATAAGTGCCATATTTCAAACTCGAGCCAAAATGTTAAATTACCCTTGTATTCATGGTGTCAACATCCATTGCATCACTCTAAGCTGCTATTAGTGGCAAATGATGTTATTCAATGCTATTTTGAGTATGCATGTTTTTCCTCGTACTCAGTAATATCAAGCTGAGTATTGTGCATGTTATAAAGAAACACGCACATTCGTCTGAATGTCACAGACGCCAAACAAGAAGTCGTGAGTTCGAAACTCGCGGCATCATTACACTTTTGTTTTCTTTTATGATTTTTTATCTATTTTTTGTGTTCAAACTTTCTTTTAAACTCTGATTCCATTTTTTAAATACGTTTTAAGCAAAAAATCTTTATCTTGAAAAAGTTATCACTCCCACCCTAAGACGGGCAATAGCTAGTATCAAATAAAGCTACACCATGTTTATCGAATTACCAGAGGTACAGCTCTATAATATGTCTCATCCTCTTAACTCTGTTGGAGATCGCCATTCATATTTTACCCTTTTTAGCAGTGAGCACTGTAAGTTCCTTATACCTTCAGTCAAATACTCTAACTGAAAATCTTTCGTTTATACTGCCTGTAAGCTATGGAATTGTTAACTAAGAAAGCTAAAACAAGCGAAATAAATGCATTTTTTAAAATAATTTTATGGATTTATTATTTAATTATATGGCCAGATAATGATAATACAGATTTAAATCCGTCCTTAGATCTGGCGGCCCACCGTGATGGAAGTTCTTCCCTTATAATACTACCATAAGGGAACGGCCTAAGTAAACGTGACGCCCATATTTGGATCATTTTGATGGGGCCGCCTGTATTAACGAGCAGCCCCTTCCATCGCTTTAAAGTCTCTCTCTCTCTCTCTCTCTCTCTCTCTC
>QKMX01360256.1:48660-58769 GCA_003401595.1 Venustaconcha ellipsiformis | reverse complement strand
AGAGAAAGCTTTCAAACCAAAACATTGTTTCTTGTATACAATTATTTCTAAACATAATTCAGATCTGAAATATACCTTAAGAAACAAAAGGGAAATGACAAATAAAATATACATGTAGCAGATGTCTAAGATTCTGCGTTTTTGTAAAATAAAGTTACATTGTAATTTGTGCACATGCTTGTCTTTGTGACTCCTGGAATATTTTATGCACTGAACATGATATATCCCTTAATAAACTAATCAATTAAGCTACTCTTATGAATCCAAAATAGAAAGAATACAAAATAAACATGTGAGTACTGCTTTAACTGACCAAAATTGTGGGTGAAAATCAATCACTTTTGCTAGCCATTTCCTGTATAATTTCTGTGAGATTGATGTTTAAAAGTTGCATTTCGTTGAATTAAGCAGGTCCACATGTTACTTTGGACCGAAACTTGTGCACAACATAACTGAGTTGTTGACTTAACAGGGTTTGAGATAAGTGGGGAAAAAAATAGCATAATAAAGAAGGATTTTTTTGGGACCGGACCAAAATGCTCGACATGTGTGGGTTCTTGAGATAACCGAGGCTGAGATAAGTGGGTTTGACTATATTGGAGTCTATTCAAGATGGCAGATTTTTTTTATTGTGGTTATATGTCAGTAATTGTTCTATTAATGTGACATTTTCATGAAAAGGTATCTAAGAAAATTGTGGATTCCACTTCAGAAGATTTGCATTGTAGTTTTACATCCATTATTTATGATTGACTATTTTTTTACCAGACCGGACAACTGTGTCTACCTATATTGCTGGAAGATATGACCTGGATATACCTGATGGACAAAGTCTTATCAGCCTGTCAGAAGCTCCAATGTTTACTGGCTCAGCCACTTCTACTGTGCATATTTTCCCTGGTAAGTTCTCATCACATCTTGTTTATTTAACAATACTTAAATAATTTTATACTCCAAGAAACAATAAACAGAATGTATTGAATTTGACCCCTTGTTAATTTGACACAGATGAACATTTCATACCTGTTTCAAAATGTTAGGGTAAAGAAACTTTGCCAACATGTATGATTTAACTGTAAGTGTTACTGAAATAATCTGAAATTTATAATAGCACAAAATATGAAAATACCATTGATGGGGTCCAAACAGGATATTTTCCAGGTTTGGTCTGGATCTACTTTTCAAATTTCAAATTAGATTCAATGGAGTTTGTAAAGAAACCAGACAAACCTACAGGAGTACCTCAGACACTTTAATCTGCCCTTGTTTTTATCAAGCTTTTTCTTGTACATTATAGCACTATCTAGAAATGTCATCAAATAGACAGAAATGCAAAAGGCAGAAGGGTTAACAGTTTATTTAATCTACACAGAAAGATAAAACAAATAATCAGATTCTTGGCTATGCCTGAAAAAAAAGCAAAGAAGGAAACAATTATATTTATTGGACATCCTGTTGTGTTGATTCAAGTGTTGTTGGAAGAAATGATTGCCACCATGTGAAGCACCCAGCTCAAAGGAGCCAAAACAAAAACTACATTTTGTTGAGAGATCTCGAAGGAGCCATTGACTATATGTAGTTTAAAACTAGGTTTTCTTTGTGTAACTGTACTGAGGTCACTATGTTCTAAGTGTCTAAGTGAACATAATGTTTCCTTTCATAGATCACACATCTTAACTTTTTAAATGCAAGTTTTCCAAGTTGACAGTAGCAGTATATGATATTTTATTACACCATACTGAAGCTTCGTCTAGCTTGCGGAACAATATTAACTGCCTAACAGAGATGTCTTATAGATTGTATTAATGTTGCGGGTCTGGTAGAGCCCTGTTCAGTTATCACATGTCTATTTTATCAAGTTTACATCACAGGTACAGTTTATTATGATTTCATAAATATATTATCTGAAATATTTGTATGAGGATTTTGACTTTCTTTGCAATTCTTAGTTTAATTGTTTTTATTGGTGAAGTTCATAATTACATTCATTATTAATACAGAACTAAGATTTGATGTTTTGCTTTTGAAGTTGTCTTAACTCATCAACACCACATGGTATGTTGATGCATTAAGAGGTTGCACCCTACCTCTGGGCTCTGTACCATCAACCTCATTTATGATATGCTAAAATGGATGATGTCAAAGAAAAGTAGACAGATGTAGTTCAACATTGATATCAAATAATTTGGATTTTCTACTTTTATTACAAAATACATTAGGAAAAACCTAATGTTTTGGACCTGATTGTTTTAGGCCAAAAATTACTGGTTTTCACAACCTGAGTTTGTGTCTAGATCTAAAACGTTTTGGCCTGAGATATAAAGCAGACCCATGTCTGAACTGCACATGGACAGGTGAACTATGATAAGTCTGAGATTTATAGTAAAAGTGATAGGAACACAAAATCATGCGTCCAATATGCCCAAAAAATATAACTTTTACCCTTGCAGGCAAAATGGGTCTTTTATACACCTAGGCATCAGGCTAAATGAAAATCTCTTGGAAGCACATGTATTCGGATGTAGTAGGAAGTAATGCCAAAAATGCATTTACTACTCCCACTTCCGGTGAAAATGGAAAGACACTCTTGGGGTTAATGAGTTAATTTTGGCAAATGCCTCCTTAGCCTTATGTTGCAACCATCCCTCTAAATAAATATGGTGGAAATTCTTTAATTTTGCAAGTTAGGTTTCATGTAAGATATTACTAAAATTTCTGGACCAAAAGATTTAGAATTTTTAAGCTTGTTTTAAAAGAATCTTCAAATAGCTGGTAATATAACTTACTTGAATCTGAGTTAATTGAAGAGCACAATATTACTGGACAGAATAATATAATTGGACGGCATAATGTCATTGAACAGTATAATATTATTGGACAGCATTATGTTATCAAATGCACTTACTGAATTTTCATTGTATCTGTTCATAATTAATATAAAAAAGTAAGATTCTTTGCCATCCTCAATTCTTCAGCAATTGTTCATAATGTGTTTCAGGTTTATGGTTCTCTAGATCAGGAACAATTCGCAGGTGGAATTTCCATGCTAAACTTCTTTCAACCCCAGCTAAAGTTATCCTGCAGGTGTACAGACCAACATGCACATCAAACTATGTCATACAGCCAGGTAGGGTCAATTGCTGGATTTTGTTTAAGTATCTGAATATGTGAGATAAAGAACAGCATTTTTATATATTATATGGAATTACTATTATATGGAAAGCATCAGTGGAATTTATTGTAATCATAATGTATAATATCATTTAGTATTTTTTTTGCAGTGATGTTTAACCTGAACAATGGAGTACAATGGCATGTCTTTCATTTCTTCATATCTATTTTTAATGCAGAAGATTAAGTCCTTTCAGTGGTCATGTTTAAGTTAAATAAAAGTTCTCTCATTTCTGTTTCAGCTTGCATACCTGGGATTGCCTATTCCTCATGCAGTGCAAGTTCACCATCTCTTTTGAAGTGCCAGACATTGACCTCACCAGATGACAAGAATCCATGCTATCTAACCAATACATCCTTGCCATATTATGAGATATGCAACTGCCACACTAAATCTTACACCTGTGGTACAGGCACAGTTCCAACATATCATCTGATTGGACAGACCTTGGTTAACCTAGATGCTGGTCCTGAACAAAGTTACACCCTCTCAACTGATATAGCTGTCAAGGAGCTTGATGTTCTTGGATTTCAGTTTGAAAGTACTTCAAACCCAATTAAATGCACAGGATCAGGTGCAACAGATGACGAATTGTATGCTGTTCCATATGCAAGTTGGCTGACAAAAGGCTATGATGTGACAGTGTTTTCTAAGCAGAGCATGACCTGTTATTTTCAAGCTGTATATGCATCATCACAGGAAGTAGACATTCCTTCCAACCTGGCATATTTTAGTTCTGTTGGGCAGTATACAGTACAGATTGAGATCCCAGAGAGCAAAGACAAGAAATCCTTCACAATTGATCTGATTGAACCAGTGGCTAGTGTGGTGTGGGTTTACCCTGCAAAACTGGAGCCAGCTGCAACCAAAGGCTCAGAGGGCACAGTCTATGTGGAATACGGAAAAGTATACGATTTAACTGTCAGAGCTGGAATGGGAAGCGGCCTGTCATCCATCTGGAGTCTTGATGGAAGTACACCAGTCAATTTCCAATCAAGTTGTCCAACATCTGTGGCATCATTAGCTCTGGAAGATTGTAATACCACATTATACTGGTCAAAGACCCCATTTTCATCGATGTTGCATAGATTTGATGTTGGGGACATGACTTCTCAAATAAGTGTCAACATTTCCAACTCAGTTAGTTACAAGTTTATTTTTGTGGACATAGTCAAGCTGGTACCTTTAACATCAATCAGTCTGAACCACACAGGACCCACCAATCCAATGCGAGTAGGAGAAAATGGCTCATTCACAGTGTATGGAGTTGTGGGTGATGTGGACAAATATTATTATGCAGTAAATGGCACAAATGTAACTGGTTTCTCAGGGATGTCAATGCAGTACTTGTTCAGCATTGCTGGCACCTACAATGTCACAGTCATGGCAGTGAGCAAGCTGGGGACTACCTTAGGAGCTTGGAAATCTGTAGAAGTAAAACCTGCAGCTGGCTTCACTAACCTCAAGTTTACGTCTGCTTCATTCTTGGCAGCAGTCAGCAAAAATTATATGCTTTCAATATCGGTGGATGTGTCTGTTGGAGCAGAGGTGACAGTTGGGTGGAATTTTGGTGATGCAAGTAGCAGCACATCTGTAACCATTATAACATCAAGCAAAACTTTGTACTCTAGTGAAAACAAGACTTATTTCTCAGTTGGCATATACACAGCCACATTGACTGTGAAGGATGCATTTGAGGAACAGTCCCTCTCTGTTAATATTACAGTCTGCAGTTCTATTCCAGCCTCTGCATCTGTTGTAGCTTCAGTTACTGAGTTCATTGTTGGAAGCTCCATTAGTTTTGCTGTAACAGTTCCATTGTCCCCTGGTCCATATTGTGACATAACATATACTTGGGACTTTAATGATGGGTCTACCTCCTCTGGACCAACAAATGATTCTTCAAAAGCCAAAACCTTTACATCAGCCAAAAGTTACAATGTAACTGTCCTCATCAGTAACACAGTCAGCCAGCAAACTGTCTTTATAATTGTGATAGCCATAGAGAAGGTACAGGGATTAGAACTTGTTTATGATGGACCAACCCTGCTGACACAACCTACAGTATTTACTCTAACAACCACAGCAGGAACAAATATGTTATACAATTTCTATTGCTCATTATTTAATGATACAGTGACAAGTCCCACATACAGCTATACTTTCCCTAATAAAGGAAAATACAATGTTAGTGTTGTTGCCTACAATACTTTCAGTTCTACAAATCAGACAATAACAGCATATGTCATTGACAATATTACATTGGAGCTTACTGTTGACACACCAACTGGTTGTTTTGCCACCAAAGAATCCCAAAATTTTAAGGTCGAAGCTTTACATTACAACCCATCTCTTCTGACCTTTAACTGGTCTTTTGGAGATGGGACAAGTTCTAATATGAAAAATTATAACAAGTCCTACACATTACCAGGCCAGATGACTGTAACACTTATGGTTTCAGATGGGACAACTACAGCCTCAGAGAACAGGTTTGTTTGTGTTATAGAGAAAATAGTTGGAGCCAAAATCAGCAATAATGGTCCTATTGGATTGCCAAGTGGAGGGGTATCAACAGCAACTGTCACTGTGGTTACAATAGAGGGTTCAAATTTGACATACATTTGGACTCTTGGTAGCAGTATTCACAACATGGCAAATAATAGCTTTACAGTTATCGTGAGTTTACCAGGAATAATCCAAGTAAATGCAACTGTCTCTAATATTCTTTCATCCACCAGTTTGTCAACAGACATTCAAGTTCAAACTTTCATCTCTGGTTTAGCAATTGTGTGCCAACAATGTATTTATAACTCTGCAAAAGGTCTCTATTATATAGGCACAAATTCCACTGTAACATTCATTGCCAGTGTCACCGCAGGAGATAATTTGACCTATATCTGGGACCTAGGGGGAGGAAATTCTGGCTTATCTGGAAGTGCACAGACAAATACTTACTCTGTCGAAGGCACATATACTGTAACAGTCAATGCAAGTAACAGTGTAGGATCATCTTCTGTCAGCATCTCTGTGACCGTGGAACGCAGTATCAATCTGATTACAATTCAGCCTTCAAACTTTATTTCAGCTACAAATGCAGCTATTACTTTCAGAGCAGTTGTTAGTCCACCTGGTATATCAATCAAATCCTATGAATGGGTTCCATGCAACACTTGCATAGCTCAAAATGGAACATCTAATTCATTTACATTTAACTACACTACTAAAGGATACCAGACCTGTAAAGTAACGGCTTCAAATGATATTAGTAGTGTTTCAAATAATACCACTATCCGTATTGTGGATAAGATAGAATATGTGATAATCAAAACAAATCTGACCAATATAAAATATGCTCCTTTTAATGTCAGTGTTTATTTCTATGCTGAATTAAATACAGATGATGATGTGAATTACAGCTGGATTATCAGAAAAGAGAATACCTTAGACCAAATGAAAACCACAAAGGACATTGTGTATGTATTTGATAGCATGTCAGTTAAATATTACACCATTACTTTAAGATGCTCGAATTCTGTAAGCTCTTCATCAGCAACAGCAACAATATACATTGAAGAGCAAATCGATGGTCTTGTTCTGACTTCAAATGTCTCATCTGTCACAATTACACCTAATATGTCCCTGCTTCTGACAGCCAGTGTAACATCAGGGAATAACATCAATTATACATGGTCACAAAATGTATCAGGAGTTACAAGTTTATTCAGCAGTGGTAGGAATGACACATCAGTTTGGACTCCAAAAGGGTCAGGAAAGTACAATCTCATGGTCACTGCTACAAATAATATCAATACAGAGCAAGCATTTAAATTTGTAGAAGTCCAGGAAGTTATTTCTGGTGTGAATATGACATGTACATGGCCAACAGCTAGACAGAAACCCTACATTGCAACCAATGAAACACTAATTTGTACAGGAACTGTTGTATGGGGAGATAATCTGCAGTATTACTGGAGTGTGTCCCATGACGGAATCTTAGATTACTCCATTGCATTACAGACTCTGAATAAAACATTTTCAAATCAAAGTGTCTACAATGTGACTTTGAAAGTTCAAAATTTGGTCAGTGCAGAAACCACTTCCATGCTAGTTTTTGTGGAAAATGAGATTCCAGCCTTCACATTAAATGCAGATGTCAACCCAGCCAAAACTGGACAGATGGTTACATTTACTACATCTCTAATGGATTTATTGTACATCAAATTTAACTGGACCATAGATGGAGGTGCATTAATTTTCAGTGAAAACGGCACAATACCATCCACCTTTACTGCTGGAATGCACAGTATTAATGTAATTGCCTTTAACAATATTTCAAGTGGCAGTGCAGACCTGAGACTCCTTGTGCAAGATCCTATCAGAAATCTGACTGTTGTCAACTGTGCCAAAACACAGAGTACAACACACCCATTAACTCTTATGGCCATTTTTGATGCTGGAACAAATATCAGCTTTGTCTGGACCTTGTCCATCTCTGCAACATCCAGTGAAATTGTTTATGGTACTATTCTGACACATACATTCACAGAGGCTGGGAGCTACTCAGTGCAAGTTAATGGCAGTAATTTGGTCAGTTCTGACACTTATCAGTGTGTAATTCCAGTGATTGGAATGATAAGTAATGTGACAGTTCATTTATCAACTTATCTATTTGCAAATTACCCCATCACCTTCACTCTCACAGGAACCAATCTTGCTAATAGCAATTACCTATGGTCATTTTCTAATGGAGAAAATGTCACAACTACAGTACCATCCCTAGATAAAATATTTACTGTGAAAGGTAACTATACTTTGACTGTGACAGTCTTCAATGATATAAATAGTGTTTCCAAGGTTATTTTGTTCAGCCTGGATGAACTTCGCTGTATCCAACCAAATGCTCAGATTGTAGGGCGTGACAGTAGGATAACATTAAGGTCCCGCTCAGTGGAATTTGAAGTCAGTGTCAACAACCATGACTGTATCCAGTATACAGCTTCCAACCAATGGAAAATATATAAAAACAGCTGCAACAGTACAGCACTAGGATCTGCAGTGACACTGGACAGCAAGGTCATCACATCAACACCACAATTCGCTATTCCAGCTTCATCATTGAACTATGGAACATATTGTGTAGTTTTCACTGTCAGCTATCCAGACACCCCACTTACAACTAGTGTAAACTTTTCTCTGAAAATTATGGACTCAGCACTGCAGGCCCTTCTTGTCGGTGGAAGTGAATCTCTCTATCCAGCAGGGTTAGCCTTCACCCTTGATGCCAGCACCTCCTATGATCCAGATAATGTGGCTAGCACAATGATGACTTATAATTGGACCTGCTTATGCACAAATCCATCAGTGCCAGTAAGTTTAAATAATAGATTTGTTGTTGGCTTAAACAGCCCTTTGAACATTATTTACATGCCAAGGAAAGGGGTGCTAAGTTCCTTTTGAAAAACCACATGGAGGCAGCCCAAGCCATGAGGCTAGCCTGGATGGGTATGAAAACCCACTTTATTAACTGAACTACCATGGCTTCCTAATAAGAATGATAACTTTTTAACCTGAATCAAGTCATCCTATCTAGAAACATTTCCATTCTGAAACTGAAGAATTACAAAAAAGATACAAGATGTTGTGCATATTCTTAGATGGATAGAATATCATATATATTCATTTATAAGTCTAGTCCAACTGTAAACAGCATGAACCCTAATCTACTGTCACATAATGCAGTGGCAGATCAGGATCTCTATTGTTTGTTCAATTGATTGCTCCTAACACAGTGTACAGACTGACATCTGCTGTTACATTTATATGATAGCAGATCTGGGTCTGTGGAGTTTGCAGTTGGACTCAACTAATAAATGAGTGTATCTGGCATACTATAAAGTTGTTTGTGTTAAATGTCATTCTGGTTAATATATGTTTGTACTTATATTTTTTCAGATGAGATTTTTTAACAATTACATCATGGATTATTGTTTTAAGCCTTTGTTAATGGGTACACTATAGAGTTTCCACTCCTAACACATTGTTCAGACCAGAAATGCAATCTAATTTTATCCTATTTGTTTTCAGCCATCTACATCAGACATGTGTACTTATGTCAGTGGAAGAAGCAGTTCAACCATCAGCATCCCTGCTGGTTCCACACTGTTAAGCCAAAACTACAACATCAGTGTTACAGTGTCTGCAGCTAATAGAATTCGTAGCATAGCTACTCAGATTGTAAGTCAGATTTTATTACCATAATTATCACAATATTAGTGAAAAATTCAAAATCTTATTTCCTTTATCAATCTTGAAAAGAAAGTTCAAAGACATTGTGCATTTTTACATGTATCCTATAGGCAATTTAAAATAATAAAAGAACATCCAGTCATATCACAAGTATGCTTTATAGACTTATTTTAAAAAAATTATTCAGCATAAGCAAACATGTCTTAATACATTGGCATAATGTATCACTGATCAGCACTGACCCTGATGCATGCTCTTTACTGTCTGTTTTGTAATCTTATTTAAAAGTACTACCTGTTTTAAGACAGGATTTAAACATTGTATCCCATCCTTAAATGCAGTTAAAGGTAGCTCCATTTGCTTGACAGAAAGGAAGACTAATGGGAGCCACTTTTGGTTTTTGGTCAGTTTTAAAGGCACTTGATTATCTTATTAACTATATCCTGTTCTTATATCATGACCAGCAAATGGTGTTTAAGTGCCTTTCCCAGTATTCATCTTGGCTGCCAATATGGTTTTGCCTGGACAGGTATCAAACTTACAACCCTTGCGTTACAAGTCATAAACTGTACCAGTTCAGCCACTTCAGCTCCCCTCTTTTGGTATTTGGACAATCCCTTGACTACTTATTAGGACAATATGTCCCAGCACAGTTCATTCCCATGATGTCCCCTGACTGCTCATTAGGACA
>QKMX01360232.1:6436-17653 GCA_003401595.1 Venustaconcha ellipsiformis | reverse complement strand
CACACACACACACACACACACACACACACACACCCTCTCTGTACTTTTCATGAAAAGATTAGGGTCATTTGAAAATCTGGGTTAGGTTTTTCAGTCATTGTTTTTCTGTATGATCACAAATTATGTTGATGATTGCTGTAACACATACAGTAGAAGCAATATGCATTGCCCTTTCAACCCCATGCAGTGCCACACACCACTGGAAGAGTCTGACAATCCTACACAATAATTAAACCCCATGCATTGCCATACCTTGCCAAAAGAGTCTGATCATGATCCATCAAAATAATTCAACCCCATGCATTGCCACACCCCACTGGAAGTCATTTTGACAATCCTTCAAGATAATTAAACCCCATGCACTGCCACACCCTGCTGGAAGAGTCTTACCATCTAAACAGGATCATTTGAATATCGTGTTTATGTTTTCGGTTGAAATTCTTTTTGTATGATTGCAAAACCATTGAAGAGATAGTTTTGATACTTGCATATAGAATAAGCAATTCCCTTTCATATTGATGTAGAATCAGTTTGAGTGCATGTATTTCCCTTTCCTATTCATGTAGAATCAGTATGAGTACTTCCCTTTCATATTCATGCAGAATCAGTACAAGGACTTTCCTTTCATATTCATGCAGAATCAGCATGAGTCCTTTTTTCATATTCATGTAGATTTAGCATAAACACTTCCTTTTACATTCATGTAGAATCAGTATAAGCACTTTCCTTTAATATTCCTGTAGGATCAGTACAAGGACTTCTCTTTCATCATTCATGTCGAATCAGTGTGAGCACTTCCCTTTCATATTTATGTAAAATCAGTGCAAGGAGTTTACTTTCAATTTCATGTAGAATCAGTACAAGTCCTTTTCATATTCATGTAGAATTACTATGAGCACTTCCCTTTCATATTCATGTAGAATCAGTACAAGCACTTCCCTTTCATATTGATGTAGAATCAGTATGAGCACTTCCCTTTCATGCTCATGCAGAATCAGTACAAGGACTTTCCTTTCGTATTCATATAGAATCAGTATGAGTCCTTTTTCATATTCATATAGAATCAGTATAAACACTTCCTTTTACATTTATGACTAGAATCAATATAAACACTTTTCTTTCATATTCATGTAGAATCAGTACAAGGACTTTCCTTTCATATTTATGCAGAATCAGTATGAGTCCTATTTTCATATTCATGTAGAATCAGTATAAACACTTTCTTTTACATTCATGTAGAATTAGTATAAGCACTTTCCTTTCATATTCATGTAGAAACAGTACAAGACTTCTCTTTCATCATTCATGTCGAATCAGTATGAGCACATCCCTTTCATATTCATGTAGAAACAGTACAAGGACTTTCTTTTCATATTCATGCAGAATCAGTATATGAGTCCTTTTTTCATATTCATGTATAATCAGTATAAGCACTTCCCTTTCATATTCATACAGAATCAGTATGAGCACATCCCTTTCATATTCGTGTAGAATTCAAAATAACCATACCTTGCTGTACAGGACTTAGTATGATTATGGACTTCAAAATAACCATACTTTGTTATACAGGACTGAGCATGCTCATCGAGTCCCAAATTTCCATACCATGATGTACAGGCAGCAGGTTCTTGTTTGAAACTATTTATATAAAACCAGATGGCAATAAATTGCTATCTAAGCCAATGTATTGACAAGGTTAGAGCTCATTGTTGCTTCCTAATAATAAATTGTGTATTGAAAGCTTTATTATAATTTCTAAAACCAGAGAAATGTGAATACATAATTTTAGTTCATAGGCTTTATTTTAAATATTATCAGAGCTAAATTATAAAGCAAAGATGAAATAAAAAACTATCCATATATATTATGGCCTTTTGAAATGATGGAAATTCAGGAGCTTATTAAAGATTTGTTTCAGACTTGTAAACAGTATGTGCTTTTGTTTTTCAGATAAAAAGATTGCTGCCTAGTGGAGCAGGAGCTCGTAGTAACAAGCTCCATGTTGGTGATAGATTGGTTGCTTGTAATGGTCAAAGTTTACGTGGACTAACACAGAACCATTGTCTAAGCATTTTAAAGTCAGCTAGTGCAGAAGGAAGCCTCTATCTTGAGATTCTGAGACTCTCAGATGATGGTCAACCCCCGATGGAAATATCTGTGACTTTGCATAATTCTGAAGTAGCAGGATATCAGGAATCAAAGAATGATAAACCCGAGACATACACAAAGAAGGATATATTTGTCTCTAGTGAGAGTGAGGATTATTTAACTGTGAGTGAGGATGAGTATTCTAAAACAAGGAATTCAAGTATTCCAGAAAGTGAAGTGAGTCACGTGTTCAAAAATAGCACTTTTAAATTAGCATTTCAGGGTAGTTTACCATATGAACCTGATTCAGAAAGTGTCACACAGTCAGACACAGAGAGAGAAACAGAAAAAGACACAATTGATTTGAATCTTCCATCTTCACCATATCATATATCCAAGTCATCAGCAGCATCATATCTTCAGCAGCCATCTAATCTGTTTTTCTATAGTCGAACAATAGACTTGAATACATCAGATAAAAAGTTAGAATCCATTCCTACATCTGACCTGGATACATTAGACACAAAGTCAAGGCAAGTCCCAGCCACAGACTTAGATAATATACCCCACATATCGGTTTCTTCATACATTCCAGTCACAAATTTGGACACACTGAACTTGGGCAAAGAGCAACATAAATCAGACAAAGGGGAAAGCAGGCTTGAATACTTTAAGGAAATGGCAGAAGAGGAAGTTGCATTACCGCCTCCTTTAGAATTCTCAGATGGAACCATCCCAAATTACCAGAAGATGGAGACTGGAGACTTGGATGGACTTCATCCTTTAACAAACCTTGATGATCTGCTTGATAGTTCTACACAATGCAAATTTAATGAAAGTACTTTTACTACATTGTCAAATGGAAATGGAGAGTTGAAATCAAGGACATCTGAGAATGAAGAGAACATCGCAGATTCAGGGGTGTTTGAGAGAGATGATAATTCTGATTTTGACATACCAAAAATGGCATATATCTCTGAAATGACAATGACAAATGCATCCATAGAGCAGCAAATGCTTTTAAATGACAAGGAACTACATGGCTTTAGTACAAATGTCAATGATCCTGACAAAGAAAGTCTAAAAGTTGCTGAAGGTGATTATAATGGAAATGAAATTGTGTTGGATCAATTTGAACTTTCAGCAAGGCCATACATAGTTCAGGAAGGAGGTATACCTGAAGAAGAGATGATGTCAAAGGAAAGTAATCAGGTCCTTCAAAATGCTCTGAATGATGACTATCTGCTTGAAAATGAACTAGATAGAAACAGTTCTGATGACCATGAAGATCTTTTGTTTGAAGGACATGATGTATCTACTGTTCCTGATAAGGTATTAAATCATCAAATATCTATCACAGCTACCATCATTGCCAATGATACTTTGAAAGCTAAAAATGAAGACTCAACAATGGATGAGCAAGAACATGATGGCAATTTGTTTGGAGATAAGAATCCAATTGATTCAAATTTTCACATGGTTGATTCCTCCATACAGCAACCTGCTCTTGGTCCCAATGTGGAAGCAGAGGAAAATGAAGAAAACTATTTCCAGTCTGCTTCAAGTAGCAATGTTCAACAGTTGGAGTTTAAGAAGGCATCAGCTGTCATAGTAATGGAGAACAGTTTTGGTCAAGAGGAAGTGAAATCAGATGAAATATCAAAGAGTCAAACACCGATCCATCATCTTCAGACCCTGCAAAGAAAGGTTTATTTGTTACCAGATAATAGTGACACAAAAGATGATGAAATGGTTCCCATCAGAGTTGAAAGGAAAGTAGATATTCCTGGAATTCTGTTAGAAAGTGTATCAGATTCTCATTTAGAGGTTGTGGTTAGTGTTAAATCTGTACAAGATGAATCTTTGTCACAAAAAGAACAGACACTTCCTCCAAAGCCAAAACCAAAACCAAAGCCTGCAATAAGAACAAAGTTTCCAGAAGAATCCTCAGCTTCACCAACCCCAAAAGGTGAGGAGGAGAATGAAAGACCTGAGATTCTTGAAGAGGTAATTGAGCCAGTTGATGTTAAGAATGGTAAAACTAAAAACTTTGTGAATGTGATTCATGTGATGAATGCTTTGAAATTGGGACTAAAGAGCAAAGAGAAGTCTGATTTGAGCAAACAACAAACAAGAGATTCAGAATTAAGTGAGATTCAAGCATCTGAAGAAATAAATACAAAAAGATTGTATGAGGAAAATGGACTTGATACAGCTCTAGATAATAATGTACAGGATGTGTTGAAAGAAATTGGAGGAAAAAAGGCTGAACCCTCAAAACATTTGTCACACGTTTCAGGAAGAAATGGTGAACCTGATTCACTGAGCTCACACAAAGCAAAGTTAGAGTCAATTGATGCAGTTGCCCCAGTTCCAAGAAAAGTTAATGATCTTGATGAAAACCAAAAAATGTACACTGAGGATGCTAAATCAGAACTCAAGACAATAGAGACATCAATAATGCAGGATTCACAGGATCAAATTGTGGCTGAGCCTGAGTTAGTTTATAAATCACCTACCTTTGAACCCAACAAAAGCTCCACTTCAGCTAAATCAACAGAAAGTTCAAAGATGAAATATTCAACATCAATCGGTGTGTCCCAAGATGCTGGAAAGGAAACAGTTGGCCCCACTAACACTCCATTGACCCATATCAAATCACTGGCCCAAGTAAAACCTCTGAGCTTTAGTCTAAAATCACTCACTCTAAATAGACCAGTAAAGTACAATACTACTGTCAACACAGGTGCAGGCTTATTAGAAAAGATAACCAGTCTATCTTCCCCACTCAGCCAGTCTTCTGTAGTAACACCAGCAAAGAGTGAATATCCAATCAAACGAATGGAGACCATGCCATTTGAGATATCCATTTTAAAGGGCATATTAGGGATTGGAATAAAGGTCCATGTAACTCCAGAGGGTTTTGTTCAGGTTACAGAGATTCTTCCAAGTGGACCAGTCGGGCGTGAGGGCAATATCAAGTAAGTGGAGAAAATGTGAGCAGTTCAAAAAAATGCTTGGATTGATGTTAAAATAAACTAAAATTCCAACCATGGAGGTTGCTATTGCAATCAGTAGTCTTCTATGCAAGGTCATTTGAAATATTTGTCTTTTAATGGCCATGTCTCTTTATGGCATCAGAAAACTATCATCAGATTTGGTAGATCAAGATTCAGAAATATTATGGACACAGTATGTACTAGTAATATGTTTTACACAAGAAATTAAATTCAATTGCTTGTGTGATCAATGTGTCCAACTTAGTGAAATAAATGTATAAATAGTAACACCATGTATAAAGAAGATTTGTTTAGCCATTGGTGTTTTGGTTACCTATGATTGCTCATTTGTGCAAAATTTCAAGTACTTATTATGTTATTAGTAGCAAAGCCAGTTGACATTTTTTACTTGCATCTAACAAGCACATGCTGGGATGTATTTTGTATTTTAATAAATATTGATAACATTATGGTTGATGTTTATGTTGTTTCCTAATATTTGGCTAGTAACAGATGATAGCAATTAAATATTTCAACAAAATTTATCCATGTAACAATATCTAGGGAAAAATATCAGTACATTAACATTTTAGAAAACAGGAGGCAAGTCCTTATTTGCATGATATTTAATTATCTATGTCTAGGCATTTTTATTATGATACACAATTACCAATAATTCTTGCTCAGAGTTGGGGACTACCTGCTGTCTATAAACAACACTGAATTGACAGGGCTTCCAGATGGCAAGGTCCAGCAGATTCTACGTCTACTTCCTCGAGGACTGTCCAAAATAGTAGCCTCAGCTTTGCCACCTATTTCAGGTTAGTTATATGTCAGTATTGTATCTTCTCCCTTCATTCCCAACAGGACACAGATGGAATTTGATGAAATTTTGTTCCTTTGGTTTCATTTCTATGGCCATATTTCCTACCATTATTTATGTCCATCCACTGTTCTTTGAAGTTGTTTCTTGCAGTGTACTTAAATTGCTATATTCCAAATCAACCCTTAAAGGTTCAGTGATGTAGAATAGACCTGATGTACCATTCTGTATGTTGTAAAGGGTGATCATGCTGGACTCTCTATGACTGTGATGTGCTTCTCAGCATGGTACTTTTACTTCAATTGCACAACACTAATTAAATTACTTGTGTTACTGTTCTTAAAAGATAAAAAAAAAGAACACTCCAAATGAATAAATTGTCTTCATACTATCATTTTAGTTATGACACATATAACATCCTGAGGGTAATTTCTAAAATGAAGCTCCCAAAAATTACCTCAGGATTCATTCTCATCCAACATTTGGTTGATAATTATGTTTACTGTGGATGAAAACATGTGTGACAGTTGAATGTCACTTTTTCTCTTCAAGTTCATCAATTGATAAATCAGCACAAAACATTAAGATAGAACATGTTTGGATGCAAAATCTAAGAAATGTTATGAAACTATGAAAAGAATGCCTTATTATTTCAGACCCTTTATTTCTTTTTAGAACAAACAGCAACTACTCAAAAAACAAGTGAAGAAGCATTCCAAAAGCCAATGCCATCACCAAGAAAGCCCAAGTCACCATCACTGCATAAATTATCACCAGTTGATGCCTTACCATCTCTTCATGAACAGCCAGAGACAAAATCAGCAACCAATTCTGGTCAGTCTGTATCACCTTATACTAGAGCAGAGTCTCCATCATCACCAAGGCAACAGTCATCACCTTCATTACCACGGCAACCACCTGTTCCCACACGAAGGAAACAGACTCCACCTACTCAGAAATCCATGCATGAAATATCTTCCGGGCCATCATATTCATCATTCCCAATGGGACCTCAACATTTATCTTCTATGAATGACCAGATTTCTCCTTTATCATCACCCAGAACTGCATCAGAGCCAACTCCTCTTGCAGAAAGCAGAGAAGCATCAAGGCCTTCATCTAAAAAGACTTTGCTTGATGTTCTAGATGGCCCAGTCACAAATGAACCTGATACAAGTGTTAATTTTGATTTTCCTAATATTTCTGAAGCTGCCATAAAATCACCATTGTTTCCGCAGCAACCAAAGTCTCTAAAATCTCCACCTCCTGTGGCACCAAAGCCTAAAAGGGTAATTTTAGGTTTTGAATCAAATAGAGGGGAATCAAAAGAAAGTAAAACTGATTGGCCACAAGAGAAATGGCCAATAGAAGCAGAGGTCTTTGTGTCTGTGTCCCATCCAAGTCAATTGATGCAAATGGATCATAGTTATGACAGAAAGTCAGCTGATGTTTTGCCAGGTCAGGTAAACATGGACTATGTATCTTCACCAGAGTCCAGCTGGACTCAAGGTGAAGTCTCTTCAAGAAAAGGTAAGAATGAAGATGACACAAGCTCAGCTGGCACAGATTCACATAATGTTGCATGTTCACAAGAAAATGTGCCCACTGTACACACAAAATGTGACAACAAAGGAAATGTTGAGGAAAATGAGGCCACAGCTGTTGTGAATGATGTAGTTGCAGCTGTTCAGAAAGAGAAATTTGTCAGAAATTTTTGGCAGTCTTCAGATACTAAAGCCAGTGAGAATGTAAGTGTTGTAACCACCACTGCACTGCATGACAATATAATCACAGAAACTGTATCTTTCACCAACCACTTGCTTTTCTCCCAGCATGCTTCTGAATTAGATGCTCCTATTACTATTGTGCAGGAAAAAATTAATTCATATTTTTCTGGTGAAGCATTTCAGCTGACAGAACCTGAATCTGAGACAGATATTAGACAAAAATACAAAGAGAGGAATGAGTTATTAATAGATTTTAGTACAAATGACTCAGAGCAACAAAATGTTGAGAGTGCTAAAATGGCAAATGCTGTACCAGAAATCCATCCTTTACATATCATTTCTCATGATGACTATAGCAATGATGGTACCCATGTAATCATCTCGGATAATAATGTAGACAATAGTGAAGAAATATTTTTATCCATTAATCAAGATTATAAAAATCAGTGTCTTGATGTCAGGCTTAGTGATATGAACATGGAAATGCCTGTAGTTTCACAAGATTTAACTCCACTTGAAATGCCCAGAGCTCTAGACTTTGATCAGGCAGACATTAATGATTCCAGTCATAAAACTGAGCACATAGGCACTGACATTCTGGGTTTTGCTGACTCAGATTCTATCATTCAGTTAAAAGATGAAGATGAAGTAAGGAAATTTGCTGAGAAAATTGTATCAGATGTAATTTTGAATATACTTATATCACAACCAGATTTGCAGTTATCTACCCTTGAGACTATGACCAAGGGTGAATTATCTCCCAGTGTGGATCATATTGCCAGAACAGAAGAGTCATCAGCTTTAGATAAAGACAATATTCTTATTTCATTTTGTGATGAATTACATAATCTAAATGTATCCGATTCTTCTAATAGTGTAGACTTCACTCACTTTGAACTCTGTAGTCAAACTGTATATGACACTGACATTCTGGAGGCTACTAATCCACATTCTGCTATTAATGAACTACTCGACATATATGGGGAAGCATCAGATAGCATTCCACCTCAAGACCATAAGAATTATGAGTCCACAAATCTAACTGATATTTCCTTTGATGAGGAAATTAAAAAACCAGTGGAACAAGACAGAATTATTACAGTTATAAGTGAAAATAACGAGGGTCACTTTCAAGTAACTAATATGACACTTGACTCCATGGTTACCATCAAAACCAATATAGGCACAGATACTGCGGACATTACGAATGCTTCACAGACTTTGTTGTCCCACACAGAAGCACTTGACATTGAACAGTCTTTTCCAGAACAAGCTGAAAATGATTTACCACCTCTCCCCACCAGCATCATCCCACAGTTAGTGCATGATAACAGTAATAATAGTAGCAATTGCACTGTCTTTAATGTTGATGACTCTTTTTCATTTAAGCAGGTGGAAAAAGACATTATCCAAGGTCAGAAATGCATAGAGGAGTTCCCAGATGAAGCTGTAACTGATGTGATTTCTTCATATGCAAATATTGAAAGAGATTTGAGTGAGAAACAAAATGAAGCAAAAAAAGAAATAGAAAAGAATATTTGCCCTAATGTCAGTACTACAGGAGAAATGACTATTATTTTGAACCCAGTTGACAAAGAGGAGAAGATGATTGAGATTATGCAGTCAAAGGGAGATAACTCAATACTAGAAGCAAATTCAGATCAGTCCACCAACATGCAAACAAAAGATGAAAAATCCAAGGGAAATGGAAAAGTTAGTGATGGAAATGGAAATGCTGAGACAGCCAGCAAATCAACCAGGGATGATCATCAACGGATAGATGTAGACCGAATGATTAGAAGTAAGTAATTTACATAATATTTTTAAAAGAAATTGTATTATCCCTGTCATAGACTGATGATGGTCAGTGAGCCATCCCATGCCAGCAGTACAAAAAGGTCAGAAGCAAATTGTGACACAAATAACATGTTATAAATAAATGTGACACATCATTTCCTGCTTGTCCAGTTGTGGCTTCCATTTGGAAAAATCAATTTTTAAAGTTACAGACTAAGTGTTCACAAACAGCTGTGAAGAAACAATATTTGGAATAGGAGATTTGACAAAAAAGCATACTTGAGTTAGAGTTTGATTCTGCTGTGTTCAAAACAATACATGTATAAGATTTAAAATACATCAACAGCATATATATGTTCATCCTTTAAACTTAATATCTTTGATTTATAAAAGAAAACAACTTATTGCTTTTAAAAATCTTTAGTGGAATAAATTCAGTGAAAAATAGAGTTTGTACTTCCATTTAATGTCAGATCCTAATCTTTTTAACTAGGAAATATTTTCAGTAATTAATGCATTTCATGTATACAGCATCTCTCACTCTCTTTCATTGTTCCACTAGATAAGCTATTTATAAATTATTTTTTTACAATATTATTTTAATAAAATGTGTAAATTTGATACTGAACATACATAAATTACCAGAACTCCTTATCAAAGAAAAGACAGAATGTACTATGTTTACATAATTTTTGGCCCTACTTGATTACAATAAAATACTTTGCTAATTTACTGATTATGATTTTGTACCATTGGACCGATAATCATGGTTAAACAGTAATTTAAAACAAAGCATTTGTTAAATGAAGTTCTCCATTATCAGAGCTAAACCACAATCAATATTAATTGCTCAATAATATTACACAAATTATTTTTTTCTTAAATAGTTATTAGTTTTTTTATATTTTAAGTTTTGCATCTACTTCATTGGAAAGAATAAATTTGCAGTATCCATAATGAAACACCTTTTCTTTCTGTGTCATTTAATGATAATAAGAATAAAAATATTTGACTATAAAATTGCAAATGTAATAGGCTTGAATATGGGGGGAAAATAGTTTTTTTTTATATTAATCCCTGCTTATAAATTAATTACGTATCATATATACTTGTTCATAAGTTGAGTCCAACTGCAAACTGCATAGATCCAGATCTGCTATCATATAATGTGTTGGTAGATCTGGGTCTCTGCTGTTTATTAGGAGTAATCAAGAGATGAAACAATATTGATCTTGATCTAGTGGCACATGATATTGTTTGCAGCTAAACTGGAGTTGTAAGCATCTATATGTATATTCAGATTACACTAGTCCCTTGGTAATATACATAAAATACATAAAGATATATGAACCTATTTTTTTTTAAAAGTTGGCAAAAACAAAAAAAAAATGAATGTGTAACAGATGAAGAATCCAAGCCTGAAATAGTCAGGATTGTGCAGACAACAGCTGACAAATCTGAAACCCATCTGGAGCAGCAAGAATATCACACTCATTTCAAAGGTCAGACTGATGCACTCATTGGAGATTATTCATATTTCTTTATGCCTATGAATCATGGGCCATAACAGCTGACTTAGAGAAAAGGATACAGGCCACAGGGATGAGATGCTTCTGAAAGATCTTTGGTGTCACATACAAAGACCATGTAACCAATGAAGAAATACAGAAAAGGATTGGACAAGCCATTGGGCCTCATGAAGACTTCCTGACCACAGTGAAAAACTGTAAATTGCAGTGGTATGGGCATGTATCACGATCATCAGGACTTGCCAAGACAATCC
>QKMX01360222.1:0-10319 GCA_003401595.1 Venustaconcha ellipsiformis | reverse complement strand
AGTGATATGACTGAAAAATTGTTAAAGCTACATTAAATATTCAACTCACACACACACACACACAACACATCTACTCTATATGCTCATTCATAAATCACTGGATAAAAATGAAATACTCAAACATCATGCTCAGAAATACAAACAATAATGGTCCAGTAGGTAATTTTTTAGGGTTTTTTTTCTTCATTTCCTATGGTTATAAAATGTCAACAAACTTCCAAATTTTCAAACTTAGAATTGAAGCAGTTATTCCTGTTAAAAACCATATATACTCGTGTATAAGACAAATCAAACTGCAAACAACAAAATTCCTGATCTGCCATAGCATAATGTATACGTAGACCAGGATATATGCTGTTTGTTCTACTGATTACTCCTAACAAAGTGCACAGACCCAGTTCTGCTGGCATATTATATTATGGCAGATCTTAGATTTGTGACATTTGTGGTTGACTCATAAGTAAGTATATATAGTATATGAGTAAGCTCTTTTGGACTGCCTTACTTCTTTGATTGTAACCTGTTGTAGTATTATTTAAGCATTGAGTTAAATCATTGTTTCAGAGAAGAAGTTTGCAAGATTTCATTGTGTATATCAACTTAAAAATTTGGGGAATTACATATTTGACATAGTTTTAGTTTTCAGTAGTAACAGTTACGCATTTGAGATGACCCTTTCAGCAAATTGAATAGCCATGGCTATGGTATCCTATTCAAACACTGTTTGGAAGCAAATGGATTGAAATACCACATATTTTGCTAAATGTTTACAGTGTTAGAATTAAAGCTTACACACTTAAACTCATTTGCAGTGACCCTTGAATCAATACATTTTGGGTAAAATGAAGTATTGATTTAAAGGATATGCAGATATAGTCATGTTTTTCTGTTGCTATCAAAATTAAGATACAACCAAAAAATTTTCATTTCCATAAATATAAATAAATTTTATTAGTTGAAAGATTGCATATTTTTAACACAGTGTAAAATGGCTTTGTCCTACCACATTAATGTTTGTTGCATTTTATATTCTTTGCAGTAAGGAGAAAAAAATGTTTCCAGTCAAGTTAACAGAGCCACTAACATCCATTCTATACATAACAGCAGATAAGTTCCACATGGAGGAACTGAAACATGCCATTCATGTAAAGGAGATTGTGGAAGGTAAGTGGTAGACAGTGTGTTTTACCTCACCTGACCATAATGTAAATAATGTAAATTGAACAAATGGCATCATCCTGCAACTAGCATGCAGCATACATTGTCAGCAGTTTCAACTTTCTAAAGTATCTATTGGACGAATTGTAACCAGATTTGGTAGAGAGCATTTTGTTATGAATGGTCTTTTAAGTTTGCATGAATGATGCCAATCCACCATCAAATATGGACACTGTTACTCAAAATAGCATCTTTTTTTATTAAAAAAATGCAAAATCTCTACCAAATTGGATTGAAAGCATTTTGACATAAAGGACAGTCAGTTTAGTACAAATGATATTGATCTGGCATCATAGAATAGAAAAATCTTCAAAATGCTTTTTAAAAAAAAATGTTGAATGGAATTTGACTGAAAATGTCCATGTAATTTAATGATACAGATCCATTATCAGATTTAAGTATTATTAAAATAGAAAACTATTTAAACACAATGGCTTCTTAGAAAAACAAATCTAAATTTTACCAAATCAGCATCCTGGTATAAAGATAAAATTTATTCAAATTTTGTCAGTTTGCTATGAAATTAAGGTGTTGTTACTGAAATAGAAAAACCTTCCAATAACTTGTTCCTTAAAAACCAGCTGGCAGAAGTTGACCAAATTTGATGGAATGCATTCTGGCATAAGGTTTTTCAGTGGTTCACAAATGATATCACTCTGCCATCCAATATGGCTGCCATTAATAAAAAATAGTATTGAAAAGTTCTGATGTCAGAAAGCATTATGCTTACCAAGATTTTTTTGACAAACTGACCTTGTATTTAGCTTTGACGCAATCTCTTGCTCTTATAGGTGTCTTGTTCCATTAAAGTTTCATTTTTTGTAAGTAGTCCTGAGAAAAAATTACTTGCATTGCAATGACTTTCCTCAGCATTTTTTTCTGTATTTCTGTAATTTTAGTACTTGTTGAATATTCTTTTCAGTACAACATGATATTCTCTTAGGGTATTTTTTCCTTTTACAGTATTTTTTGATCATTTTCTTCTTTAGATAATTATTCAGCTTCTGACAACAATTATTACTTTCTTTCCACTATAATTTTGCTGCTGCTGCTGCTGTTGATTATTATTATTATTATTGTTGTTGTTGTTTCAGCTCCTGCTCATGAACATCATGTGATAGCCATGCATCGCCATGGACACCATTTAGGAGGTCTTCCAACTATTTTCTGGGTGTCGATAGCATTCCTAGTCATAGTTTTTCATCTTTTCTTGTTCAAGCTTATATGCAATGAATACTGTCAAGCCCAAGAACGTTTCACTAGAGGAAGGTATACTGTGTAGTTAAAGTTATTTCTCTTTTAGTTTTATTTTGTGATGTTGTAAATGATTATCCTTCTTGATGTGAACCAACATTTTCCACCAGTGTGCACTTCACAAGTGAAGTTATAGAGTTGTACCAGATATTTCCAGTTTTGTAAATTGTTATTGAGAATTTGTGATCTCAAGTCTGCAGTGAAAATCGGGATGCATTAGAGATTTTTTTGTTAGAAGGTTGGATCAGTATGTCTGAGATAAATAAAATTTAAGTTTTAAGGAGCATGAGCTGGAAAGTGGATCATTTATCTTAAAAACTATGGAAAAACTGGTAAATATTTAAAAGATGAGGTTCACAATCACTGATAAGTAGGTTACACAGGACTATCCTAGCTAAACAGCCTTCTTTTCCATGCTGATTGATATGAACGGTTCTGAGCAGAGAGAAAACCTTCAGAACAGTAAATGTAATTGAAAAGGTTCTGAGGATAAATACATTCCAATAGGTGGATAAAATGTTCTTGATCTCATCCCTAAGATCAAAAAGAAAGTGTGACATGCATCGTCAAAATAAACACACAAGCCAGTTGGAATTAACAAAAATAAATTACCTATAATGATGTCATAAGGTCGATATGTAAATTATTTAATGAATACATTATTTCATCAAAGTAAATTTCATCAGCCATTTGACTTTTATCAGTGAAGAAAGAAGAAAACATTAAGGAAGAATTTTTGGTGTTTGTATGAAAAATTGAGATTTATTTTCACACTTTTTAGAGAAGAATACATCTTATGATATGGAATAAAAAAAGATAACAAAATAAAATTATTCGAAAGGTGGGTGACTCACTCAAGAAAAGTACAAGGATACATGGTGACCGTTGTCTTTGTAGCTGGCAATGTATTGTGTAGATGTATCCTCCTCTTTAATTGACAGTTGTCCAAGAGGTAATCACATACAGGTATAGAAGAATATAATAAAACCAAAATGAATGCCAAGCAATCTTTCTTATAAGCGTGAAAGCTTTGGCAACAAATAGAAAATATTTTAAAAAATGATCATGTTCAAAATTGTAACGTAATTTTTAAAATGCTGTCCAACTATTAGTATATGATCATTAAATTGGCCTACAGGGTTGCTTTAACATGGTGTCCGAATTATCTATATATAATTTGGTAGTGGAATGTTGTGGAGGTTTTTGTTAATAAGAAGCTAAACTAATTGTCATATTTAGCCTTCTCATTATCTAATTAAGTAATCATAGGCCATTCTAATAGCCCCATGGGTTGAACACTCAAAGAAACAAAACTAGTGAATGTTCATCTTTTGTCAAAATACCAGTATAAGGTAGCACTACCTTTCATCTTTGACTTGATGCATTAAATGCCTGTAATCTAGTAACACATTTCCTAATTGGTCAATGGAAGAAATAAACACTTGCTGTATAGCATGTAACATGTTTCTGTTGTACTTCAAATTAAGAAATATGGCAAGGATTTAAAAAAAAACAATTGCAGTTGTTATTGCATACTATAGTTTCTTTGTAGGATAATGACTAAGCAAAAATTCCACAAGGAGAGTTTATATTTACCTGACAGTTTGGTATTGGATTAATGATAAAACATGAAGCATAATGATGTAAGTCAGATAAGTATGAATTAGATATAGATCTGATCAGGTGTGGTTAACTTCTAGAAAACTGATGGATAACAAAACACCTAGTCTACTTACCTATAGCAGTGAGTTATGAGTAGTGTGTGTATATGTATATAAATATATAACATTGTTATTGATTAATTTTGATTACATTAGTCATGAGCAATTGTGATAATATACCAGATTTCCCAAAAAAATATATTGACAGAGATCTTAAAAAAATCTGCTACCCCTGATATTTATACTAATAAATAAAGTAAAATATTTAGTGCATATACTTACTGCACATCTTTAATGTAATAAATTTTGATGTGGAATAAATAAATCTGATGGCCTGCAGGTCAAGTCCTAAATGGGGTGATAGTGGGCAAACACTTGTTGTGTAAAAGAAGTTGTTATGGGTGGGTGAAGGATAACAATCATTACATAGAAGTGGTTTGGGTGATGCTAGGTGAACACATGTTATGTAGATGAGGTTGTTTGGGTTGGGTGGAGAGAAATGTTTGTTATACTGAATAAGTCTGTTGACAAACATTTATGAACAAAAATGGTATTCAATGGATGAAAATTTCATGATTAGTGCATTCAAAATTTATTCAAGCAACCTATAATGTATCATTGTGTTCTTAGGATTACACTGCAGTCAATGAATGGCTTTACATCTTTAGATTTTTTCTGGATACTTCCCAGAACAGCAGGGAACTCTCTTACAAGAGATTGTGAAAAGGTCTGTTGCCTTTTCATTTGCATTTTTTGGGTTCATAGGCATTATGTAGTGAGGATCAAATTCATGAAGCTAAACCTACTATGCTAAGTGTTTTAGTTTGTTAAATTGTACTATTTTCAGTTCTCATCCTGAACAATGCATACAGGGAAGTGGCTGGAGTTTGATGTATTGGAATGTATATCAGTTTAAAACTTCAGGCATAACCCTCATAAAAAACATTTTCTTTTCACTTCATTTTTGTAGGTTTTGTGCTTGATGAATTTCAGTAACATTTTTCTTGCAAACATATTTAAAGCTAATTGGCTGGTTAGCTTAGTTGTTCTCTAAACTAGTAACATTAAATTTGCCATTTACATTCCCGTCATGTATCATTCATTTTTAAAGTTGTATTTAATATTTTGTTTGTTAATGTGTCTAAGCTACATATGTGTTTGCATTCAAATGCCGTAATTATGCAGCTAGTATGAATTTAAGAAAATGAGTGAAATAGTGGCAAACAAAAACAGAATGTTTATTCTTTATATCCTGTGTTAGATTCATGAAGCTTTTTGAAGAAAATATTGATTATACCACAGTATTATCATGTATGTTTGTGTATAATTCTGTTAAAGTGTACTTAATACATTTTTTCAATACCTTCATGGCTGTAGCATAGTCTTTCTTTTCTTTTACTTAATATAGTTTGTTTTACTAATAATAGTAACCAGTTGTATAATCTTAATAAAATTAGTAAAAATACAAGTCACGGACTTGAAAGGTAAACTTCTTGTCAGGGGGAGTCAACTTAAATTTGGGTCAGTGATTGGAAATTATGGCAGTTATTTCCCTTGTTATGCTGTTGGTAATATTTGAAACGATTATAAAATCAGTAATTTCTCAAATAATATTTCATATGTCAATATGAATTATCTAGTGACAAGCAAAGAAAAGAAACTTTAGAATAATAATACAAAAGATTATTTTGTTCAGGTTGTTTACATTTGTTAGAAAAGGACCATTTGTAACAATATGTTTATAGTTATATTCATCCATTTTACAAAATGTCCTCTTCTGAACTGAACTGTGTATCTTTTACTTTCAGAAGTTCTTAACTTCCTCTTGAAAGTGTGCTGAGAAACAGATTTTCTTATTGTACTTTTTAATTCCACAGTATGATCTCCCATTATCTTTCTCTATTATACACTAGATGACAAAGTGCATGATCAATTGTGTCGCTGCTAATTTTTTCTTCCCCCTTTTCAGCAAATTTTGTCAGAAATTTCAGGATTGTATACCTGGATATACTCATTACTTTAAATTTCTTCCTGCTGGTGAAATTATTCTCGTATAAATGCAATCTTGTCTTTCTTTCTGCTTTGTAAAAGTTCTTTACTGTGCCGTGGCATTGTACTACACTAGCAAATCATGGTCAGTTTGTTTCTTCTACTGATCAGTCCTCACAGACTGCATAAACTTGTGCAGTTAGCATGTATGTACAATGCTTCAAATATTTCACTTTATTTTAGTTCTTTGCTGATGAGGAATAATTATGATGTGGTTTTGAATTATGAAATATCCTATTTTGTGTTTTTCGGTTATGACATCCTTGTTGGAACATACCTCAGTACATTGTTCTCTCAACACTTTAATAACTTCTTGAACAGTGTTATAAACGGAGAGCTCTATAGGTTTCCATGCTGTGTGATACAGAACAATCATATCATTGACTTATTGGCAGAAAATAAACATACTTTTACCTATTAAAAGGTACTATTTGTTACAATTCCCTGTTAGGCATTGCATCCGTTCGAATTGTCAGTTAACCAAACTTGTAATTTTTAGTTAAGATGCATAGATTTAGTCTCAATGTAATGTTATTCTCACTTTTATTTGAAAGTAAATTATTTTTTACTGTAATTCTATTTTATGCATAGACACAAAAATTAAGTGGCCTGTGATAGATCAATTTTATGTACATATTTTTGTATAGTAAATAGGGAGAGGTAAATTTAAAATGTGTATTTGAAATAGGTATTGAAATACCATATTGTTTGTAATTTTTCTTACACCATAAAAATCATAGTTATCATTCTTTGTACTTCATGCACCACCTTGAATATAATAGAAGCTGATAAGTGTTATGTCATCCATTAATCATTAAGTCATCGGGTTACGTTTGAGATCAGTATTTTAGGTACAGTGGTGGGTATTTGTGTTCCATGAACACATCTCTGTTTTATACAGATGACTTTTTTCCATATTAAATCTTATTAAATTTCTGTACTTTATTATAAAGTGAACATTTTAATTATATTAGTTTACCTGTAATTATTATTGCATTGAGTGAAGCTAATAAAATGTGTACACAAAATTATGAACAATATGGTTAGCATTTTTTTAAAAATTCAATTTAATATAGGAAGAATCTGTATTCTTGAAATTTAAATATTTGTTAATGACTCAGAATGCTTGAGGTATTTAAAAAAAACCTATAATTAAGATGACAACAAAAATATTTTAATCAGTGTATGTTGACATTTTGTTTACAGGTAGTTTTAGTGTGTTGAATCCTTTCAGGGCAGCTGTAGAAACTGTAGATGTCAGCACAGTAAATTAATTTTAATTATGTAACTGAAATCCATGGATCTTGTACATATTGTTTTCATTAAAAATTACTCAGTTTATTTACATATGCATATCTTTATGGAAGAAAACTTTCATCAAATTTTGTTTTTAGTCATTCATCATACATTAGGAGTACATTCACTGCATTGCAAATCCAGCCAAACCCAGGCTAAAAATGTGTTTGCTTTGTCTTTGGACATATTTTAGGAACAGATGAGCTTAAATTACTGCTTCCTTGCCAGGATCTGACAGATTGGTCTCGACTTGCCACCAAATTATATAAAATAAGCTACTACTTTCTTGTGTGCATGGAAACGCTCATTTTCTCAAAGCCTCACAAATATCACCTTGTGCCTTTACATAATTTTAGCAAGTCTTTGGAGATTTCTCACCTCATTAAAGTAAACTATTTCTCTCTACATCATATATAATATTTTGCTGTTTAATCATATGATAAACTTATGAACACCGTCTTAATTATGTATCCTGTGTTCTTTAGAACTTTCATTTCAACTTGGTATTTGACATCATTTATGAATTCTATCAAATAGTTGATCTGTTTTTTGTTTTAAGATCAATCCTTTTTTTTTTATTCATAATATCCCTTTCACAGTAAGTTCATTGCATTGCTTGACAGATTTCACCTGCATATGCCATTGTTCTATCACAATTTAATGCATAGAGTGAAGGCAGTTTAACTGACCGAAGACAATCACTCTTCCTTTGTAAATTGAATAGGTGCAATTCAGGGCTTATATATTACCTGTGTTTATGCAGTGTGGGGATGTATGGGCGATCACCACTAATGAACAGCTGGTTTGGGTGAATGAGAGAGCCATAAAGCATATTTTCAGTCATGTTCATAAAGCCAGTCAAGTGGTGGTCTATTTTACCAGAATTCCTAGTTGTGGCTTCAAGACACATGTATTATCTGGCACCAGGTAAGTACTGATGAGGTATGGAGGCCTTCATGAACCATTCCTGGATATTCCGACCTCAGTAATGGCTATGATGATCATTTCCTCTATAACTGGCACCAGAGTTTGATTCCAGAAATCATCCAGTCCTGGACCACAACTGCAGCTTTAGCACAGCTTTGACCTGTGCTGTCTTCCTTCTGCCTGGACCAGATATGGTAATTAGTCTTCACAGTATACCCAGTCCCTGTCCTAAAACAGATAGCGTCCAGCACCCAGTCCTAGATTGAGCAGCCCAGACTTAACAACATCCAGCATAACTGACACATGATTTGGTGAACCTTCCTCCCACACTGTCCATGGAAGTACTGTGGAGTGGCAAAGGACAGAACAATCACCAATACAGCCTCTATAATGACCTAGTACTAGTTATAACAAAATGCAGTTCATAGACAGCTGTACCTGTCACTTATCTTTTAGCACAACTCAATTGAATGTCAAACAGTTGGACCAACTGCTGCCTAACTGACCTCATCCAAGCTCTCCCTCTAAGGCCTTTGATACTTAAAGGTCCAGTTTGACCAGGTGCACAGGTCATTCAGCAGCTTTGTACAATGTAGGCTACTCTATTTCTGCTTGATTTGAAGGAGTTAGCATTTTGTTCTCTCAACTGCATCTATGCATAAACCATGTTCTGACGTAGCCAGTATCTCACTCAAAGCTAAACACTGTTTCATGTAGGTTAGGAAATTGGACACATGACCAACTCCAGAGAAGGGGATCTTACACATGTTATGACTAGGTAACAGATTTGAGGAAGAAAACAGTTTTTAGAGTAAATTATGTTTCTTTGATAATACTTGATAGTAATATGGCTACACCCTCCAGAGCCCATGTATCACTTGTATCGCTTGAAGAGTGTGCACATCTGCTTAAGTAGTAACTGATAATTGATGGGATTCTGTGCCAACATCCTAGTCCAAGAGAAGATCACTCCAATCTCTTAGGAATCCTGGATTTGCTAGGTAGTGGATGAATAATTGTAATGTATTATGGCTGTGTAAGTATTATTGCAGGATCATATTTGCCTTTTAAAAAAAGTTGGTTTCTTTTGATACATTTTGTCTCAACACTGCCTTTCCCTAAGTTTGTCAGGTGAAATTTTTTAAACTGGCCCGTTTTTACTCTGGCTCTACTCAGCATACTGGTTACAACAGAGTTGTAGCCCTGTAATGTTGTTGTAATTCTAATCAGACCCTTTGTATACTGGCTACTTCTGTATTGAGGCCACTTTTGTGAAATATACTCAACATTTTGGTCCCAACATTGTATGCATCAGCTTCTTCTGGTGTTGGCATTCATAATATAGGGCAATGAATGTGCTTTTAATAGATTCTGACCATACAGTAAAATGGAAATTATACAGTTGCCATTTCTCTTTTGTTGTTGATGATATAAACCAAGAAGGTTGTGCCCTGCCACAATATATGCTTATTCTGTTCAGATTCATAAATTATTCAGAAAATCCATTTTCAGGACAAAGTCCATACCCTATAGATTATAATCCAAATACCCTTTAAAGTGTTCATAAAGAATTATAAAACAATAAAAGTTTTATACAGTTTGTGCAAATTTCAGTGCAGCAAAATTCACACCATTGCATGAACCAAACCAGCTAATACTGGTCTGACCCTTGGAAGAATTTGCCATTGAATCCACATTAGTTTAGTCACATGCTTGTCAAATAATGATGTCTTAGACTGAGAAAAACAATATTGTAATCGTTAGGGAATGAAATTAGTTGGTGAATTGTTTATGTCATCCAGTATGTTTCAAGATAATTATACTTTTTGGCATTGGTGGATCTTTGATATATTGTTGTAAAACACAATTTTTAGAACACAAGATAGGCTATACATGGCGGCTAGTATAAATGGT
>QKMX01360206.1:2491-12503 GCA_003401595.1 Venustaconcha ellipsiformis | reverse complement strand
TTTCCCTGTGCAGAAGGGGTGGCCATAAAGAGGGGGACTACTGTATTACTTTTTTTATTCTTCTCCACTGATTATTAAAACTTTTTAAGAGGCTTAATTTATCTTTGTCTTCAAAATGTATCCCTTGCTGAACACCATTTTTAAAAAAACTATATAATCAAATTTCATCATGTAGACATTTTGCATGAAAAATATTAGCAGTTTAAAGTGTCCAAGAAACTACTGTAAAGTGGGTCAAGGTACTATGGTAAAGTAAGTCTGGTTACATAATGGCTCAAAATCTAATATGAAACCAGACCTAAATCACATCAGAAGAGCAAATTATCTGGATTTTACTGCAACAATCATATTACCATAGTTTTTGCTTTTAACTTGTAAGTCCTTATTTTAAGGGTCATTTTTGAAAGATGACAAAATCATAAGAGTTGGCAGTTCTGTAGATCATTTTAATGTTTGATATCAAAAATATGTCTTTAATGACCTCTCATATATTTACTTACACAACTACAGTAATGGAAGAATTATGTATGCCTCAATAAAAACTTAATGATTTTAAAATGTATTGAAGATTTCTGTATTGAGGTAATACAAAACAATTATACTTTTATGTTGATGTCTACCAGAAAAATGATAAAAAATTTCATTATTTCTGAGTCATTCAAATAACTTTACACCACAAGTACTTGGTAATAGAATATACTGAAAATAAACACAAACTTCTGAAGGCTTGTCACAGCAGTAGTTGCCTCTCCTAGATGAAAAAGAGCTTCAGCTTTGCACATCAGAGTTCTGACCTCAGTATTTAAGTCAAGGACGTTTTGATTAACCTCTGGCCATGATTGTGACAAGTCCATGGATCGAAGTCTTGGTCTCTTCCTGCTCCCAGTGAATATAGGACTATGCTGAGACAAATCAGGTGTGTTTGTGTCGAGACTTTCTTCTTGTATGGACTCACTCAAAGTGCATGTCAGAATATGATCACAGGTCAACACACAATCCTCATATTTTTGTGCTGAAAGCAAGGTGCTAGCTGTATCCATGTAAATCTTTGAAATTGAAGGAAGGTGTGGGGATACCTCAACCTGAAACAGAAAATGTCCCATTATATTATTTTGTATTTTGTCATGACTGAAAATGTACTCAAACTATTTAAAAAAGTAATAATAATGCCAGGCTTTAATAATTTTGTACCAGAAAATTCTAATTCTTTTATTTACTTTAAACAAGATTAAATAAATATGTAATTCTGGCATCATGTTTCTCATTGATCATTCTTGCATACTTATAATTCCTAATGTGAACTAAATCTAACACTTTCAATTATGGTACATTTAGCACAAGTTCTAGATTCTATGCAAGGAAATAAGGCCATGAACTGCATGCTTAGCCCACACTCAGTGTACACATATTCTGGATGTGATGTTAAATCTTCTGTGTCTGATCTTGATACCTCAGTCAGTAACAGAATCATGTGTCACAAAATTAGTACATGTTACAGTGTAAATATCCTTTACTTTGTAATGAGACATCCATGTAAGGAAATATAGGCAAAGGAAAAGCTGCAACTACAACCACAACAATACGACTCTTTTATGACTGTAATATTGACCCCAAAGCTCATGAGACCATACAATTTGCTTCAGTATGTATAATCTTTGCTGTAAAATCTAACATAATATCAATGGAATCTAAGTTTGTCAAGTAAAAACAAATAAAAATCTTAAATCCTTTGTTTTCAGTTTGGCACAATTATTGAGATCACATCTGTTTCCTGAAAGATCATAAATTACAAACAAGTTCCAAATTTATTTTATACTTTTTACTGACTTTTATCATTTTTTCAGATGGATTGAGTGTTACTGTGATCATTTAAACTAAGAATTGCTCATATTCATTATTAATGTAGCAGACAGAAGCCACAACATCTATATCTCTGTGTTCATAGCAATAAAACTACATAATAAAATAAGTTGAAGTTATATCACCATAATAATCAGGTAATTTCATAGTAAGCAATAATTTTACATGAAGTGGACTACCTTTATAACTAATGTGTATGATCTCATCCAAAACATTTTACAAGATTTCTTCAAAACATTTTTTGCAATCTGTGCCTATGAGACAAATGGGATGCCTCTCCTTGCTTCTTCTATTGTTTATTTCAACAGAGCCAGCCCATTCCAACAATAATTAAGCAAGAACCTTACCAAAACCTGCATGTTGACCCCAAAGCTTTGTTCATGATAGCTTTAATTTAGGAAAAAAAGACATACATTTCAATAATAAGGCTAATCTACAGTTTGGATGGACACAGACAGAGAGATGTACAGACAGGCATGTACACTGATGCCAAAATGATCACCATGTTGAGTTTCCATTAAGGCAGAATGAACATAAATTTCACACCTACTGTCAATTTGTAATTTTTCTTTTAAAATGACATTTTGTTGCTGTTGGCTACATTTACAGTAGCACACCTACACAATATACTGCATCAAACATTTTTATCGACAAATGTAGAATTCAGATGTAAAGCTAACCTCTTCTGGCTCTGATAAGAGGGCAATCAGTGTCAAAAACCTCTCCGCTGCAGCAGAATATCTGAAAAAGAAATTTGTTGTCAAGCAAAGACAAATATGAATGTAACGCACAAAGTAAAATTAAGCATCAGAGATAAGGAAATGGATCACAGATGTCACTATCACACAAAGTGTCTCAAATTATTTCTTGCATACAGAAGCTGAAAATCTGTTTTATTTGTAAGCTATTAAATTTTTTGGGTTTTCTTCCCTTGAAAATTCTATGATTTGTATATTTAATCTTATTGAATGCCACTAATACCATTAATGTGAGTGCTATATCATGCTTCCCATTAATATCAGCTCAACCCAAAAAATGCATAAATAGCTAGTTTGCTACAAGTTTACATTGCCAAACTTATTTTTATCATTTAGTTAATCAGCTATATGTTACTTAAAGTTACTGATTGTCACAAAGTACAATCTGATTGTCTCAACATACAATCTGCAGCAAAACTAAAAGTTTCAAATTTCATGTCATATTTTTGCTAAACTGATACATGAAGGTTGAAGAAACTTCAGATCTATATTACATGTGATCTGATGGCATTTGGACTTCATGTAGAGTAAACCTATAGAAACTTGAACCCTATAAATTCTAACTGTAAAAAATTAAAATATATAATTATGAAAATATTTACGACCAACATTTTTTAAAAATAATTTTAATTCATTGTATTGTACAACAAATTTTTAATGATGCAAATTTCTGTTCAATTGTCATATGAAAATTGAACATAACAATATAAATGTAAAATTGTATAAATGGACAACGAAAAACATGACTTCACTTCAAACACTAACACAATCTGCTTATTTCTTCTTTCTTTTTCTTACTAGCAAAGAATATAAAAAATTAGTCTTTATTCTTATTGACTGTTACTCACGCAAATACTCAAGAATTCAGACCACAGTTCCTTGAATACCAAGAATTCTAACTTTTAAAAATGAATAAAAATACTAAATGCCATCAAAAGAATAACAAAGACCCACCACCATATGGCTGTCAGAAATTTGAGGAAAATGGGCTTATCATGTAAAACCAAAAATTACAACATCAGCTCCAGTGACCTTGACCTTTGACTAATGTTTCCTAAAATTAATAGGGACATATCTCAGCCATGTTTTTACTATCTATAGTTTTGAAAAATTTATAAATCTAAGAAACTTGTTATTAGAGTAATGAAGCCAAAAACAAGAAGGCCTGGGTTTGGATGTTGAGTGCATGATCATAGCATTATTGTAAGATGTGTGACCTTGACCCCAAAAGATAAAAAATTAAGTACAATTTCTTTGACTGTAACCTTGACCTCAAATCAGGTACGCATTTATGAAGAAACATATTATACTATAAATTTATTTTCTATGATGCATTCCCCAATCACATCAGTGTAGAAGGAAATGCATGGGCATCAAATCTCTTTCACAGGTACCCCACATAAGGAAATATGGCTCGAGTTTCCATATGAAGGATAAATTTACCACTAATGCAAAAGGCAACATACTCAATGATTATGTGACATGTGATATTAATAAACCAATAATCAGATATGTATTCGCTCCGAAAGAAATTTCTGGGCATACACAGTAAAAGCATCTATTTTCATGAATTCGTTTTGCTGTCATAACTGAGTATGTTGACCATCTGGGAGACATCCACTGTATACTCCAGATTCAGTTCCATTTGGTGGATCTCATGGGATATAAACTTGAGAAGAATGAGTGTCCATGCCAGTCCATGACTTCTAACATGTCTCTGATTGAAATGTGTTCCAGTGTGATGCCCACAGCAATAGAAAATCTTTCAGTAAATTATGTTGCAAAACTCTCTCCCTGCTATCCAATTCCTGTTGAAAACTGATTCTACAAGTCTGATAATCCATACCAGGCAAACAAATCATAGAGAATGAGATTGGTGAGAAACTCCATATTAGGGTGAACAAAATACTGGTATGAATGGAGGACAGATTTTTCCCAATTCACAAGAAAACTGGGACAACTCAAAATGGATACGAGATCCTGCCCTTGACATGAAGAGAACTTATGGTAATGATATATTTCTTGGGACACTATAAGTTTTGGGACAAACTTAATTATTTAAAAATTGTTTTATGATTGATAAAAAGTTGGGTCACAAATATACAATAATCTTTTCATATACTACAAATCCTTAGACACAAAAGACATTCTTTTCCTCCTGAATGCTCAATGTATTTTACCATGGTTGTAAAGGAACTAATATTATGCATTGTTAGTAATATTTTACTCAAAAATGTTTAAAAATATGTTTAATTTTCCTCTAATTTCCTTATCATTTCTACCTATTTCAAACATGTATAATTTCATCAGACATTGACAAGCATATTGACTAGCACTGAGCATTAGCACAGAGTTGTAACTGTATTTTTCTAATTTATTATTGTCAGTTTATGCATGATTCCATTAAAATTGTCAAAAGTCATCAGTGATTATTCATACATTTAAATTAAATACTTTATTCATTAAAATGTTGTGTCAGTATAAAATCAATGGGAAAAATGGTTAATCACATGCATTGATAGTGATCCTAGCATTACTACATCTGCATACATTTAAATGAAGACTTTAACTTGTGCTGAATAAAGTACATCTCTTGTTTCAAATCACAGGCACCACTGCACTAAATTTCAATAATGTCACAAAATATGATAAAGCAATCATAGAAATAATGCTTTGAAAATAACAGCAATAATAATGGAGTGGTAGTTTGCTTTGGTGTAAGCAATTTTAAAAAATATTATGTTTAAACATGTACACATTTACTCAGCCCTGATCACATGTAGTACAAGGCCATAAAAAAGGGGTACCTGCATTGCCTTCAAAGTTCTAACTTTACCCAGACCAGTTTCAGGGTTTAAACAATTAACCAGTTTAGATTTCTGTCAGAAAGCAAAAGACAAATTAAGCAATTATAATCAAAAGAAACCATCCCAAAAATTAAACATAAAAATCAAAAGTGGAATAAACACAAAACTAAATAGACTGATCTAGTCATTCTATATTCAGAATATTAACCTATATCAGTCATTTTTTAATGAAAATATGAAAGTTTTGTGAATACATGCTGTTTATGTGCCAAACTCAAAGTGGCCTTAGAATTATGAAGTCTTAACTTTATTTCATGCTGGAGAAATAAAAACATATCTGCATGCAAAATAAATACAATAAATACTATCAGTCATAGTAGCTGGTCACTGCTGGATGACATATTACAATTTTAGCAATTTTTTCCTAACATTTTTGTGTCTAAAATTGTTGGGACATAATAATTATTTTCTCTTCTCCCATGACCTACTGTCATTAACATACTGACACTTTTTGGAGGATGTTATTCATATATGCCACTGTATCTTCAGATGCAGTTAACTGGAATAGAGTGAGGATGCAGTTCATAACCTTTTAAAATGCCCAAGGGCTGATGTTGAGACGAACTGGAAGAGCTTGAAACTGGTAAAGATTCACTTAATATGCAAACTTAAGTAAAACATCTGTGACACCAGATGGATAGCAATGTGAAAGTATGCATTTATGACAGTGAGACTGATGGCAAATTTGTCCTTTCTGATGTTAAGTTGGATTGATTGTGCCCTCTCCATCTTTAATTTCTGTGAACTATGTACATATATTTATTGAGGTGACTCAAAGATCAGCTTACAGTTGATGTTGGCCTTCTGCATGAGTAAAAGTCTTAAATAAAACCTGGAGACTGTGGTTTCCAAACAATCTGCACTGCCCACATGTTAATTAATAATCACATCTTCTGTTACATAATTCCATCCTTCTCTTAGTCTAACGGTATGTCTGTCAGAGCATGGAGGATGCATGATCTAATGCTGACTGAAATGCAGTCAGGATGGCAATAACAACAGTTATGAGGTTTGAGGACTGAGAGACCCTGTTTCTTGCCTCTTCTGTAATGCTGCCCCTTAAAATGAATAGATTGTTGCCTCCTCACATCTGATTGAGATTTGTCTTGGGTCAAGACTAGTTATGTGATCAGAGAGTAAATGATCCCAGCTCACTTTTTGTCTCCATCCATCTCTAATTTGTGAATGAAACTGATTGGGTTTATAGGACTGATAAGGTTTAATGGCAAGTTAGAGGGGCAGATCCTGTGCTACCTGTCTCCTTATTTCCTTGATTTTGCTTCCAAACAGTGACCCAGAAAGTATCATCCACAAGTCAAGGCATTTTGCAGCTTAAGTGATGTTGAATGTGAACATATGTCTCACTGAACTATGTTTAAGAAGAGGCATTCACTGCATTATCCACATAATAGGTTTGACGCTCTGTAAATGACTTTTGCAATTCTAGCCTTGACTCCATTACCTTACTTTTGATACATTTGGAGTGATAATGACCCATCCTGATGGAACTGTGGATAGTTTGGGTCAAAAGACAAGGCACTTATTAAGTTGATCATGCCTAGTAGGACAAGTAGCAAGCAGGTCTTATGTGACAGGTGAAGCAATGATGCTCCTGAGAGCAGTTTACATGGTACCTTATTCAACCATGCTGGGATCCATGATAGATGATAGATGCATGTTAGGAACAGGGCCAATGCTGAATCAAAATTCACCAAAGATGGAGAGGCCTTTGCTTTGTCACCATCAATGCTAATGGTGTCCTCATCTCCCAAAATATGATTCTCTCACTTTCCATTTAGACTGTGCACCCAGTACTGAAGCCTATTTGCTATCCATCCATACACTGCATATTTGACATGTACTTCCAAAGTGGCAACCAACATATGCTTAACAGGTGTCATGGTTATCATCCCCACCCTTCTGGCATTTACAATGCTTGGCTTTAGTCACATATCAAGTTTCTGTAAATCGATATATGGTAGATAATACTTATTTAGGTGTAGCTAGTAATGCACAACAATATTTACATAGGTGTAGCTAGTCATGAACTATAAACTCATGCAGCAAATGTTACTGATGTACTATATCATTGAAAATTACCAGCAAAGCATGGGCAGCCTCTACATGTAAAGTCATTGAAGCAAAACTAAGAAGTGATGCTAAGACTATCAACAAAATCCACAGTAAACTTGTCTGTACAGGTCCAAAAACTAAGCAGATTTTTATATAGAGACATGGCATGCAACATTGCTTAAACTTGTTCAGGTGGAAACTGCAAAACAAATGTTTCCTAATGACACAATGTTACCTGCATGACTTAATAAGTCTGCACTTGTTATTGCATCAATGAATGCATGTACTAGTGATCTACGCAGGTAACTACAAATGGATGCCTTCATCTCAGATAGAAAAGAGCAAGAAATAGTTGGAAAATTGATGGATCAAAGTTCCCCGAGATGAGAAACTCCCCAAATTACTATAGATGAATACCAGAAACATTGGTGGCTTTGTGAGGTCTCTTGCAAGAGAACATTCTACTTGGAATGAGCAAAGGTAGTAACTGATTCAGGAAGGTAGTGGTAGTACTCTGAAGGAATTATGATCAGGTAATGTATTTGAAGAAGAATTATAAACTGAAATTCTGTACATTTTTTTACGTGTCCTAAAGGGCTGGATTCAAGAAGCAGTGGATATATTTTCTAATACTAATGTGATTAGAGAATGTATACATTGAAGAAGCCATCTCATCTATGGACAGATCAATAGCCACTACTATTGCTCACACACACACACACACACACACACAGAGGTTTAACACATGAATCCACACTGTATCAACTTCCCATTGTGCACATACATTTATTTGAATCTTGGTTATATCTGTTTAATCTGGAATTCATGGCATAAACACAGAGATATGAACTACTTTTACTTTTTTTAAACTTCAAATCCTGTACTACCTCCCAAGTTCCATGCATCTGTTAGCCAGTGTGTACAGCACCCAGGGAAGTGTGATTCTGTCCTCACTGTCTGAGAGTTTTAGTAAGTTAAAACTTGCTACTGAAGCTAGTCTGCTTGTTTTCCTGCTACTAGCATCCTCCAGGATCTGAAGAAAAAATATCTTGATTTTAAGTATAAGGCTAGTCTAAAACATTTCATGAACTTTGCAAGCAAATTTACAAAAATAAAATTCAGAAATGGAAATAATATAAACTTTTTTAATTAAAATGTACAACTTGAACATACAGTGTGTGTCTGAGGTCTATTAAAGGTTTGTAACTGAACACAACATCAATTGTGCGGCAAGAGCAAATAAACACCCTGTTACTTCCACTGTGCATATATCATACTCGTGACTCAATGAAAGGGATATCAAGTGGGAAATCAAGCTAAGGGATTAAGGTCAAAAAGTCACTGGAAAAGGCAAAACTCTACTTGCCACTAAACTAGTACATGTATTAAATTCTTAGCTTGATCAAAAGGATTGTCAACTTGAATACAAAGCGACTACTGCCTTTTACAAGCCAAGGGCTTATGAGGTCAGATGCATTTGGAGAAAACTAGAGAAATATCAATTCCGAATTAAGTCTAACTTATGGAAAAGGAAAATACACTTTAATCAAACTTTTTATTGCATTAACAAAGTAACTATACAGCAAACCACAAATATTAATGCAAATACAGCTTGTTAAGACTTACCCGAAAATGGAAATAATTATGTAGAAGCAATATACTTGATAGTAAACACCTAAGTTAAACAAACATTGATGGACACTTCACTTTCCAGCAGGTAGTATTTAATTATCCAAAATATTTTCAAATTATGAAAATAGAATAGATACAAGCAGTGTGTACTGAATACCATCATGTATTGGATAAACACTGTGCATACCATATATATTTCTTAATGGGAAAAGTGGCATGAAAACGTACAATAATTTAAATTGAAAATATTTTTTATAGTAATGACATCTAGAGCTTCCAAGATTACTCCCAGATTTATCAACCTTTTTTTGTATGTCACGATTAAAGAACACCCATTACTCTGCATAAATAAAAATTTTCAGTAAAAATGGTAGGCTTTTAAGCAAGCATATATGTTAAATGGATATCTGATTGCTCATTTTATTACCTAGTTTTATCATCAACAGACATTTATCTTAATCCAACTCAGGTAATTTAAAACTTTTTCTTGAGCCTTCCAAGGGAATACAATTGGAAAATCACAACAGTGTTTAACACAGTATTTTTCAGGAGTTTATATATAATGGAATAAAAAGAATTACATTAAAGTTGTCATTTTGAAATTAAAAATTATGGGTATCACAAAAAAGTCTGAATCTTTATTATGGAGGCGAAAAATAATTAAAATATTTTATTTACAAAATAAATGGAATTTTAATGTAGCTATAACAATTTTTCAAGCATACTGCTACTATGTCTGCAGGGTGGCAGTTTATATCTAGCACTGGGACATCATGTCACATGATGTCCCCAGACAAACCAGTCCTAACACTAACCTCTTAA
>QKMX01360194.1:2409-13475 GCA_003401595.1 Venustaconcha ellipsiformis | reverse complement strand
ATGTCTGCAGTGTGGCAGTTTATAGTGATGTTTACCACTGAGGCGTCATGACGAATACATGCTGCATCATGTCCCACCCAGTAAGGTTATCCTTAAACCATGCCAAGCAGTCATAACACTAACCCCTTAATGTTGAGTGCCTAACGAGGGAGCTGTTAGTACGATCTGCATGTCTTTGGTATGACTTTTTCAGGAATCGAACCCGTGACCTCAGAGCGGTCGGTAATACTTTAGTATTGCATTTTATGAGTGTAAATAAATGCAAATGTCACGTCATATTTCATATTGCACTATTTTGAGCAACACTTTATATATGCAAGTCCCAACAAGATTGGTGATTTAGAATAAGGTGGCAATCTATAAAGTGAAATGTTCATATAAAATATACTGAAGATTGTTGCAATATTTCTTTTATCTTAAAAAAAAACAAACCCTACCAAGAACACCGTAAACTATTTCTTTATGTGTGCCATAAGACGTTTATGTAAATATCCCGGATTTGCCCCTAGACATAACATTTCTTTTTCTTTTTAATTTTGTTATTAATTTAAGTTGCGTCTAGCCTTCATCCTCTAACAAGGTTATATAATGTTACAATTTATTTGATGGGCAATTTGGGTAATAAAATGGGCACAATAAATGCTTTAATCACTCAGCGGAATGTATGCTATTACGGTCTAAGTTCGTGAATAGACTGAATTATTTATAACCCCCTCCAATTAATGGTCTTTTTTCAAAAGCTGTAGTTAAAGGCTAATTATGTTTGGTTTTTATCATTTTCCATTAAAGGTATGCACGTAAATCATTGATGTTGCAACAAGTTAGGAGTTTGAAAGAATCAATTTTATAAGTTCACAGCAAGACAGGGCGGAAAAAGCAATGTTGAACATGTTACATGAGCTGGACTTGAGATCGTCGTTTCCCCTACGATTAGCTCTCATTCCATGCATAAGCGTCCACCTGGCTAAATGTTTAAGCTTCCTGTGGGTACATGGGCCTTGCCGGAGTTTCAATGGTTCATCCTCCACCAGTTATACAAGCCGCCATGTATGTAGAGTATCATGAGCCGTAAAAAGGTGTTTAACTCAAAAGCAAGAAAGACAGTAACAACACGCTTTTATCTTGAAAACAAATTCAACCATGTGAAACAAATGACGCATGGTGCACCAAACCCATCTCGCAAACCAAGAGGATATTCACGCTGATTTATGTACACATACTCCCTTGCCCCTTCCTCTGAGTTTTACTTAGAAATGCAAAATATATACTAAGGATTCATTTCTACGTCTTCAGTAAAAGCCACGAAATTAACGACCTAACGAACAATGATCATTCTAACAAAAATAGGTTCCCCTTCCACAGTCTCCAATTTATGTACTTAGGTCCTGAGGAAAAATGTAATTTGTGGTCAAAACCACGAAATGTGGTATCCACGAAATAAATCAATTCATAGGACATGACAAGAGAGTTGTCAATGGACATCTATATACCAAACATAGGAAACTTTTGCATGGATTTCACATTGGTAATTTAATTTTTGAAGAAATTTATACGGAAATACATATATAATCAAACAGCAATGGAATGTTACATACACTTTGTAAATCAAAGCACTCTTGAAATTTTTTATTCAAACAGCATCTATAAATATGATCGCTGATGATGTGGAGCATTTAGCATTTTGAAAAGTGATTCATTTATAATGTTCACTGTCCAGACTTTCCAAAACTGCGAAGAATGTAGAGTTTTTAGCTTGTCTTCAAGAGCAACACGCAAATCCGGATTAAGCCGGTAGAATACCCTGTTGCATCGCACTTAATCTGGCCATGGCTACCCAAGTTTCCGGCAATGACTACACAAGTCTACGGCCATGGTTCCACAAATGTACACATCGATATCCATGTTAGATTCCTGACAGTAAAATAGAAGCAACAGTGTCTTATCAACAGCCTTACATAAACTACTAGCTTAATGAAGAGTGTTTAAAATTCATACAAATTGGTATATGTTAAAGAACGTGTTCTTATTTTATTAGACAACTCAAAAAAGATGTATTTTGATGAGAGAATTTCTTTTTTACTTTGGCAATTATTTAAACTCACTTAGGAATATCGACACCGAATTCCCGCCAGGCCCATCTACGGCTGAAAAATCGCTAATGATTTCTATGGGGAGTAATATTCTCTGCGTTAACGATATCATTTTCTTTAACCGTCATTCCCTTGCAATTATCAAAATTTCTATTGTCTTATTGTTCAAAGCGAAACAGAAGCTGTAATCACGTCATCTCACGTCCATTCTCTTTCTGCTTTCATGGCGCTACGACAATCGGAACTGTTTTTGGCCTTTAAACAAACTAACTTTGAGGGCGTATCAGATTTTTCCCGTGGCTTGTTATGGTGCAATAAACTTGATTTTACAAAAGTATATAGGAGGCGAAAGAATATACCGTCGATAAGTACCGTTCTGTGGTCTACATCGTCTTGATTGTGGATATGTAATATAAATATTAACTGCAAATTGAATCAGTTCAATAGATGTCCATTACATCAGAATATATAATAGAATAATTCATACGACAAGCTGACTTAATTAACTGTAACATCTGACAAGAACGAAGTTCTTTTTTTCCATATCTGAGAGATCCATTAATTTGTCGTAAATCGATGTTTAATGCACGTCCGTGTGCTTGTAGATAAATAGAATGCAATGTGATTAATATATTGACCAATAGTTGATCAATCATCACTGTGCCAACATAAACTAATTCCAATTCCTGCTTTCAAACTCGTTGGGAAATTTTAATGCTATGAATAGCATAAAACATTTAAAATTAAATTAATATTTGCAAGTGATTTTAATCAACAACAATAAAGTTTTTCTTTACCCTATGCATTTCATTGAATAAAATATTATAATATAAAAATAAAAATATATCATTACAGGAACTGAGGCACAACTTTTATGACTATTTTTGCAACATTTTTCTTAAACAATTTTAGGATCGTTATCTAGTATATGTATCACTTATGCGATCCTTTTTAGTTACAAATTTCGTTATAACCTTAAAAATCTATACGAAGCATATAAACGCACAGGACAAGTACTACATGGATGTATACGAAACCCGAGTTCGTTATAAAAAATAATTTCATACAATGCTTGACGTAGAATTGAAAACCGTTCACTATTGATGTTGATAACAGTTTTATGCAAGATTATGTTACACAGTCGGAATAGTAAAAAATGCAGCCCTGCATCAATGGTGTGAATTATTATTTCTACAGATACTTATGTAAGTGAATATTTAGGCTGTAATAAATTAGGTAATGCGAATTTTGTAAAGTTACATATACAGTTCATTGATATTATCATCACAACATAATTTATTGAAATGCGATAGTATCTATTAGAGAAAATATCACACAACTTTAATGAGACATGTTTTTTCTCTTCAAAAGAATAATTCAAAACAAAATGTTTAAAATTTTATTGACAGTGAAACTGCAACTCTTGTTGATGTTTGGTTTTATTTGTATGTGTGTGTGTATGATTATATTCTTGTATTTTGTGGTTTTAAAGGTAATAATGTTTAAAGAATATAAATAAGGTCTGATGATATTCATAATACAAAGTTTGTAATAATAACGGTTTTGTAAAGTTTTACTAATTAGGTCAAAGTCTTCTATTCCCCCTGACTTTGTCGCCACATCACACGCTCACACACGCGAAAGCGCACGAACCCGCGATTGTAATCAGCGTGCACCTCTAACATGCCCATGCAAGAGGAATGTCATTATGTGGTAGCAGACTTCAGCCTAGATCAGCTATCAAAGAAACCAGGGCCGCAGGCAGAATCGGATAATTATTTCAAAATTCCGGGGACCCACAGTATATTATCCGCAAACAAAATCAGCAAGGTCATTTCTGTAAGAGGTCATATAAATAATGTCTGGCGCGATATTGTAAACATGTTCTCGAGTCCTGTACGCAGAATTCGTTGGTCCCCGAAAATCTTATTAATATCTTAAGGTCAAAAATAGACCGTTTTTAACGATAGCTATTCAAATTCAACCGCGTACGTTAGAGTCTGAATCGAGATGGTAGAGCTGAGGGTAGGATCATATTCGTGTATATACAATTCAGAATAGCGCTTGGTCATCAATGTGATCTTTCGTTGGATCTCTTCTTTAATTGATTGAAGTTCATTCACATACGTGGGAAATCCTTACAACGTTGCATATATCTTCTCTAATACCCTCTGACGCAAACAGTACAATTTTGATGTCATGGTAGATTTTATTTGCTCGTGTAGAAACAAGTACTCTTATTCACTTAACTATTTTTTAGCCAACTCTTCTCTTTTCGCAGCAGATGCAACAATTTCTGGTCCGGATCGTCCAATATTTACGTATCCCAATGATTAGTTACACCAAGTCACTACAATCCGATCTGCCGTTATCGTTTATATCATCGCTATGTGGGACAGGTAAAACCAAATTAATTGAATAATTTACAGGGTTATCTCTATCGACATGCTCCTTTAAAATATTTATGTGGCAAATTTGTTTCTGTTTCCTACTCCCATAAGTGTTATTGATGAAACTGAGGTTACTTTAATTCAAACTTTATAAGAACCATATTACACAGCCTGAAAAGGATCATCGGTTTGGAACAAGTTTCTCTTTGAATAGCTTCAATGACCCACGGACAGTATGTAAAAATCTTTTCCATAAGGACAAAGCTCTAGAGATTCTTGAACTGATTCCCTAACAGCAAACAGCAACAAATAAACCCCCTCGTCCAATCTTTACCTGTATCAAAGCAATACGTCCGAATCATATTCTTCAAAGTTTGATGAAATCTTTCCAAAGCTATTTTACTATCTGGGTGAAAGGCAGAAGAATTAATATGTTGAATGCCTGATTCATGTTTAACTTGCTAGGAAATTTTATTCATAAAATCTTACCCTTGATCAGATTCGACAGAATCGGGAGGGTCAAAATGTGTAGAACAATCTTCACCAAAGAGTTTAATATGGTTTTAGTTTTATTACTCAACAACCGAATAGCATCGGAAAATCTAGCGGACGCACACATTATTGTCAAGTATTGGTTGCCTGACATGGTCTTAAGTAATGGACCGAAACGCTGTACCATTATTGTACTTAATGGATTAATCAAATGCAGGTATAGTTTGCAGATGAACCTTTTGTATCTTCTAATTCGGTTTTTCTACGATATGACAAGTGTGAAAAGATACAGTATTTAGAAACCAACTTTTAATGCTCGTCCACCAAAAATGATTCAAGATATTGTGATAAGTCTCACAAATTCCTAAATGACCATCAAATGAGTTTTATTGGCTAGACTAAGAGTTTCCTGTCGATATGACTTTAGGAACAACAAATCGATAGCTCACTGACTACTAATCATCAACGGATACCTCAAGCGCTTTCTTTTTTCTCATAAGGAAGCCATTTTGCGCAAAATAACAAGCTGGAATCTGTGTGGCTTCAGTTTTGCTAATAGCAATCTAAAACAACCATTAGATCTCCAATCCTGTTCCTGTGGGACAACTAGCGATTCTTTTTTGTCACCTTGATTAGAATTTAGAATTGAGAAATCGAGTAGTAAAAATAGAATCACTGTGATCAATACATCATTCTTGTTCAACACTTGAAGCTACGTGACCTCATAAAATATGACAAGTAAATGTGTCAGTGAAAGGAATAATATCCTAATCGACATCATTCTCAAAAGCTCTCTTTCCCATTGCTCTAGTAAGTTAACAATCTGGATATAAAACTGGAATTTAATTTTAAATAGGATCAACTTTTTGATCCAAACGGGGCTTGTCAGTTACATGTAGATTAACCACAACCTTATCTTGGCTTCGTCATTACCTAGTGATGAATGAATACCCTCATCGGGCAAAGAACCTATCGCTCCTATAGTCACGGGCGCTAAGACTAAAACTGATGATAAATTAAAACATTGGAGTGGAAAATTAACAAGGTTGCACTCAACTCCCTGAATAATACTCCTTAGAAAAAGACGTATCAAAAAAATGAAATGTACTTTATAATGAAAGACTCTGGGACACTCCCATGTCTCTTAATATTGAATATGGATAGGCATGAAAAAGTCAACAAATGATAGGACTCTTTTGACACGAGTGTTCATATTTCTCCGAAATAAAATTAGACCTGTGTTTGTTAGACTCAACTAAGGTATTGCTTTCAATTCATAAATGTGACCTTGACCTCTTAGAAATAAGATCATTTGAATAGCTGTCTTGAATCTGATGCATTTATTTGAACATGTAGCAGTCAGAAATAAAGTGTCCTTTCTGTCTACAATACGTACACGTAGGAATAAATAATTCTTATCAATCTTATCAGAAGTTTCATTCCTAAAATTTGTGCCAGTTTGAGATTCTAAATTATTCGAAAGAGAATGAAATGGTATTTTAACAATAACCTGTTGAGAGAAAGACCTATTGACAAATCAAACTTTCTGAGTCAAGGAATAATCATGATCTTTACTAGAAGCATTTTCTAAACTTTTCTCATCAAAGTAGGTCGTGACGTCACTATGGACGCAATTCTTAAACTCTTCAATCAGTATAATATGTGAAAGTTATCATAATCTGTATCAACCTTCCTTGCTGTGCACGACCTATCAAATAATTGATCTTTGTCCCGTGAAAATTCGACACGAATTTATCCCCTTTCGTTTCTACAATCCTAAAACTTTCTAGGTATTCCTCAGTTCATTGCCCTTCAAGATCCATTCATTAACCATATCATAATTATCACTTTGTTGTACTGACTGTGAAATTTAGACTTATCCAACTTTGGCAACAAGTACACTTTCATAAAAATGTTCAATGCTGTCTTGGCGATTTCAAATTTTCAGTAGTATCATCAAAATGAGGATAATATTGATCTATTTTCTTTTAATGAAAAGTGGGTACTAGTCTACTATTTCTGGTAATATCAAAATCTTAATTTGTGTGTAATGGGATAAGTAACGCATCATCGCTGTAACGGTAAAGCGATATAATCAAATACACATTAAGAACAACCTCGATGGTAACCGCAGGAGTGCCCCAACACTGTAACGTTAATTCGATTCCTGGACGCATCTATTAAAGAATATTTCATAGCACCTTTTACCTGTCTCGTAATCTTGTAAATTAAAACAATGTTTATGTAACTCAAACTTGGGTACTTGTGATTGTCGTGCTTTTGCAGCAGCCTCGTCACACATTACCTGTGATATTTCAGCCCACTTGACCCATGTAGGAATCTTTATATAATACTGCTCTGTCGTTTCTCCAGGTTGTTTCACGGTCAACCGTGGCGCCTCTGCAAAAAAAGCCTAACAGTACAAGTATGTCCACTAAGTATCATATCGCTTGGTATTCATTCTCTCGTGTGAGTTGCCTTAATTATATAGCATTTGGCATGCTTATAATAGAGTGAAATTATTGTACGAATGAAACATTTTTTGTGTTATTGTTGTTACTTTACCATTGCTCCTCGTTACGGATCACAGCCATCTCACATGTCTGTGTGGGTTCGAGTCTCGGATTCAGCAAGTGTGGGTATATGAGAAAGATTGCCWGATGCATCTCGTGGGTCGGTGGTTCTTTCCGGGGTTTTCTTGGGTTCTTCTTCCACCATTATTACTGGCTGTCATGTATAGCCTATTTTGTGCTCAAAAATTGCATTAAACTCTCCAACAACAACAACAATAACAACAACGACTTTACCATTAGTTAGAAACTGCAATTGATTTCAATCCTGGTCATTATCTAATTGATTTCTGTACTATTTTCAATGGTGTTGACGTTTGGTGAGCCTTCGTGCGTGCACGCGACAACGCTCACAGGCGGCAAAGTTGATTACGCGACTTCACTAAGATAATACATGTAAGACATGTTCGTGCGCCTAACCTAACACGTAAGGCTAGACAATATGATTTTTTAGTAATGTCATGTTCGGCCGCGGAAATGGTATTTTCCAATGCATACACGATTAAAGGCTTTGCATCATAATGCCCATGAATTTGATATATACAAGTTTATCTAATTGGGTAAGGAAACAGTGGAATGTAGAGTAAACTCTTCAGTTACGGTAATCTATAATATTGTACAAGGTTGTTGTAGATAAATAGGTATGCAATCTCAGTAATCGGTAACAAATAAATATTTTAAGTCGTGTAATAGATGTCTTAATTCGATCTCAGTGCACGCGACATCCAATGATCCCTCACTGAGTAATGTACCAATCTTCATACTTAAGTACCCAGCCTCAAACTCAATAATTCTAAACGTATTGAATTCTTTGCATATCTCGTCTATAGTTTATGCTTCTCTGGACCTTGAAAAATCATCATAAAATATATTCCACTGATTAGTGTGTGTGGATGTTATCGTTATGTTAGTACTGTACCTTTTTAATTGATTTGCTCATTACTCGATTTCCTGTCACTAGAGACATATTCAGTGCCATAGTCTCTGGACGTCAACTAGTTGAATCTTTCTTTTACAATGTCAAAGAATGCATTTTCATGCTTCTTTTGTTGTCAGCTTCGCCTTTTAGCGTCGTTGCTGTTCCAGGATAATTCATAAGTCAAATTATTTTCTCAACATGGTTTGAATACGTATTTGAAAAATCATACATCTTTTGATCGTTATTGACAAATCTGTTTGATGCATTTAAACGAAAAAGCGATTTAATATTTCCTGTAACGATAGAAATACTCCAGTGTTTAGTAATATGATGCCAGCATTATATAAGCTCTTAGATCTTTTATGACAATTGTTTAATATAAGAAAAATAGTTTCCTCTTTGGTTGTGCTTGTAAATAGATTTTCTTTCCCGACTTTAGCCTGTTTCACGTGAAGTTATTAGAGTCAATGGTCGTGTGTAGTCAGTGTCACTTACAGAAGTTTCAATTTTCAACCCGACATGAGCCAACGCGGATTAGAATGCTCAGGGGTTGTTTCAAATTTGATACATCTCAAAAAATTATGCGCATTTCGCACTTGTAATTGACAGGAACTTTACACAATCATATCAGCTTCCATGTACAATCAATCTATGTTTCAAAGTTTCCTAAATTGTTAGAGTCAAATATTATTTTCCACGAATGTGATTAGAAATTCGATGTCTTTGTTAAAAATATAACGTGGTAACCTAAAGTGAAAATGAAAGCACAAATGATTGATGTTAAAAGGCTGTTGGAAAAAAACATGCGCACACGTCAATCCTATATTAAGTCAATGTGTAAACTACGCCATTTTTAATTCATAAGCCATGGATTATTATGGATTCTTATACACATATCCATACATGGTCCCTTATAAATATAGCCTTGGGTTAATATTAATATTCATTATTAATATATATTAATATAGCTATGGTTTCTCAAATATTGATAGCACTTCCGTGAGCAATAATTTGAGTAGTTTTCACATTAATAATTATAAATTTGGCTCATTCTTATATTAAAAATGAAATGTGTAAGTCCGCTTTGAAATAACAAGCAAGCAATAATAATTCATTTCTTGGTTAAGTAAAAAAATCTCTATTTTCCTTTGAGAATTAAAATGCTCACAAGAAATAGGATTTAATACAATATATATATAAGAGTTAACAGTTACATGTAACATAGAGAGATACTCTAAGTCTGTGTGCAAATATCAATCGATCTGAGAGCCTAGCAACGGCTGCGCTGATAACTGTTCCATTGTGTAGTACAATTCCAATGACAGCGGTTGCTTTGTTTGCCATGCAAGCTTTGATATTGCACGTGCAAGTATGTTTTTGTGCGTTACACTTGCACTTGTGCGCTGTGCTAATACTTGTGCATTGTACTTAGACGTTGTACTTTTACTTGTAGTAAAAAAAATGATGGCACGGAATCGGTGTTATATGAACTCGTGTGTAGCAGGCACACTCACATGATATTCTAGTATATATTTCTCATACATCTACATTGTCCTTCTACTATTATCAAGCATTCTTCTATATAATCCAGTAATAGCACTGTCTGTTCTGTTTTGTGTGTATTTATAATCTTTGTAATAAAAACCCTATATACCTTGGAACGACTGATTTAATGAGCACTGATCAGTCGGATTAATCTTCAGAACAATGTGACTGCTCTTCTCTCCCTAGAGCAGCCCCAATTTTAGGAAAGTTTGACGACCGACAAACTGAATCAAAAACTCGTAACGGCCTGGACCTGTTTAGAATGGAATTACAATAGAAACATAATACTTTTGTCGTTGAAAAGTTCCATAAATGTCTCAACAAGATATGATGAGATTTAACGTCTTAACGCGTAGATGACGTAACAAAACCAATAATTGCAAATACTTCTAAATGAGAGGTTGTTTAATCCATACTATAAATACGTCAAATGTGCACTCTCGTTCACAGTTTAAAAGTTTATCTCAGCGACTTGGATTGTTTCTGCTTTGTTTCCAAGTTTTAATTTGTTCTTTAAAGCACAAGATATGTCGTAGTGCAAGGAAGCAGAACTAAAAAAATGCCATCACTTGATCATTCTGCAAAAATCATCTAATGAAGTGTTATGTCCATAGTTCGATTGCTGAATGGAAATTAGCACTAATGAAAATAAAGGGTTGAAAGTATGTACCGGAAGTGGATCTAATGGTAGCTGAGCTTTCAATGGTAGCTGAGCTTTCAATTATGTGCATGGAAAATGAACCTGCTCAACATTGATTAACTTTATCACTGTAAAATGTTTCACAAAAGACTTCAGGTATTTCAACTTTTGCTTACGTAGCATGTGTATTTTGGGGCTGGTGTTTGTTTTCTTTGGGCTTTTATGCGAGGTGTTAAGTATATGTGGTTGAATTGATTGCGTGTAAGGTTTAAAATTCTTTTAATTTCATTTTTGTTTCATTGAATTTAAGTGTAATGAATATTTTGCTCAGATTCGGGATTCATTTTTTAGTAGTGAGATATAATTTTAGCACAAACTTAATTTATTTAAGACGAAACAGTAATACATGTAAATTGACAT
>QKMX01360192.1:6965-17562 GCA_003401595.1 Venustaconcha ellipsiformis | reverse complement strand
TTCTCACATATCCACATTCGCCGAATCCTAAACTCAAACCAACACTGACAGATGTGAGATGGCAGTGATCTATAACGGACAGCACTTTAGACCACTCGAGGCCCCGATCTTAAAAATGCATTTTAGTCCTAACTTTTTTCTCAATTACATATCTGCATACATGTACCATTAACATAATTACTGACATTTAACTGTATGGAGCAGAACAAGCAGAAAAAAGAAATGTTCTTTATTTGTAAGAATAAAAAAATGAACTTTTCTTATTGCATTGTACTTTTTTTTAAAAAAATATGTATACTTTGTTGTGACATTTGTTGTTTTGGGCTCAGATCAGTTAACTTTAATTATCCAGTCAGTTTGCCCGAGCTGACTTGTATAAAATTTGTAACCAATGACATTAGGTGTAGATTATTTCATCTCTGCATCCATATACATAATTTAATGCTAACCATTGCATTTCAAGTTTCCCCTGTTGGTAATGTCATTACTGCATGCAAATGGATAATTTCCAATACTACTAGAAGCAATTATCGTACATCATTTATATAATTTAATATCTTTTACAATTCTGAAAATGTTACTGCATATTCACATGAATTCACTCGTTTTTCAATAAGAAAAAGATGCACTTAAGTTTAATCTCTAAACATTTGCAGGACAATTAATAATAATCAAGCAAAGATTCACAGCCTGTATAATAAGATCTTGCATAACTGATGAATCCAGGACACACATCACAAAATTTTGTTTAATAATTTTGCAGAGATAATTTCATAGTCAGCATGACATGTAAAAATTAAGTCTGAAGTATGAGTTTGACTCCAAATGAATTGTAAAGGATGGAATCTACTCTGTTTAGAGCATGAACTGAATTTAATTAGGACTCTATCGATTAACAGTTAGACACAGATACAATGCTATGTTAACAGAAAGTCAATAGCAGTAAAATGACGCACTGAGATGAACCAGGGATAATTTAGGACTGATATTTTCCAGAACAGTTATTAGTAAAGGAGGATCAGACAGGATTATTCCAACTTCTACAGCAGTGATAAAAATTTATGGCAGTTAAAGAAGTAATCCTATCTGGTTAAGCTAAACAAAGAGATGTACATTCTAAGTTATTTTGAAATCAGTAGAAAGTGCTCCTCTCGTTAAATCATCCAAGATACAAGGAGGTCTGAAAATTTAGAGTCAGAGAAAAGACATTGGGAATTCTCTGATAATAAGCAAGCAAGAGCTTCAATAAAGCAAAGGTTTGTATCAGTTACATACAATTTGTTCATTTGTGTAAGTTTGTAATCAATTGTTTAATTTATTAATTTTAAATTCATACATCAGTAAGTTCAGAAATAAATTGCTTGCATGTATTTTGTCTCCAAAGTTATATGACTAGTGTATTATATGAATGAGATCCGAACCAGTTATGCATGGAAAAGAAACCATGTAGTTTAAGAATTCATGCATTTCTTCTGATATGAATTGTGAGGAGTAAATTATGTCTTAAATGATCTGTATAATGATAATTGATTTTTTCTATGTCTATGACAATGAATCGCTACTTAGCTAAGTAACACAGTTTGAACAAGGAGTGAAGTCAATTAATTTGTGTCTAATTAAGTTGCAAATTATTGTCAACCAAGAATCAAGGAACATGTGCTAACTAGCGCAATTCAGCTGGAAATTTATAGCTACAGTACGGCAGCAACAGTATCTGAGAGGGCTAATTTTGTCATGGTCACAGTATGACTGCAAAAGCAGCTAGAAAGACAAATTCATGATAATTGGTTTGCGAGAGTGTATTAGGTATGAAATGACAATAGCTTGTTCTACTGAATTTCTATGGACATTATCTGATGCAGAAAGAAAGGGAATATTGGTTGATCCCTGGAGAAGAAGAAAAAAACAAACACCTGACATGCAGTTAGGTTGGGCATCATTTCTTAATGTATCTGAATTAAAATAGCTCCACACCTGACAGCACAGTGGAGAAAAGGAAAAGAAATATGGAAATTAACATTAACAGTGATTTGGCAAAGACCAGAAGCACAGGATGATTCAGACATGCCCACAGTTTGAGCTTGATCAGTTACTCAATCATATTAAATTTATTCTATCAGGATACTACAAAGGTTAATTGATTTTGCATAAATTTCTGTTTCTGAGAAAAAGCAAATCATTTAATGCCATCTGCAAATTCATTTTGTATATGTAACTGTTATTCTATCATATATAATCTCTTTTATCCCATCCCTTAATTTCAATCTAATTTTATTGTTTACTTGATCCAAGCAACAATACCTTGGTGAGTCATCTCTTAGATAACAATAAACAAATACCATGAGTGGACAGATCACACATCTCCACCACCTCCTGATAACCTCACAAGAGATGCACCGGCAAATATATCACAAAAGAGATGCACAAGCATATATCACAAAAGAAATCCACCAGGATATACATCACAAAAGACACACACCAGCATATAAATTACAAAAGAGATGCACCAGCATATAAATTACAAAAGAGATGCACCAGCATATATGCCACAAAACAGATGCAATAAATTATGTTTCTAACCAAGTGATGTTGAGGTCTCGCAATATTTGTTATAAATGTGTTTACTGCAGAAATAATGAAACTACAAACCTTTTCTGCTTCGTATTCGTCAATAAACTCCTGTTTCTCTGCCTCACTGAGATCACGCCACATCTGACCGATTATTTTGCCAATCTCCCATAGTTTTAGATCTGGATTGGCTGCTTTCACCGAGTCCCACACCTGACAAAGAACAAAGGTTTCAACATTTTCTGTAATTACAAGGGACCTTGAACACTGGGAGATAAAGAATGATTTATACTGAACAAAGGAGTCATGAGGATGAGCCAAAATTATGACCAACTCTTAAGTATTATCATGGATAGACTGGAAAGCTATCAGTAGCTGCAACATCTGGAAAAATCTCAGACATTACCAATAACTGTTTCCTAAATTAGATGGAAATTTCAATCAATGATCAGGCAAAGGTGCACTGACAATATTTGTATCCTTTTTAATAACTATTAAACTTTATTAAGCCATTATCCCTCCTCGTATACCTCAATAACCTTAAATTGCTAAAGTTTATTTTGTTTTAAAAAATGGCAGGATAGGATTTTGATATCATCTATAGTTTAAAGACCTTTTGCCTAACAAAAAAGCTGACATAAACATCAAAGCCCACATTATTGTGATAACAAGAGTCTCTCAAAGTGACTGAAATTTTGCAGTCCAAAAGGAATTTCCAGGAATACAAGAAAAGACTATTTCTTTGTTTCAACTGCTGAGTGATGAAACTATTTCTCATTCTTGAGGATTATAATTTTCAAATAACCAACTGTTACAGCCGCACTGTATTAATGATCAGCCGAAAATAATTCGTTTTCTGATACAAAGCCATGCTAATCTGACTTTCTACTGGTGAGAATAGCAATAAGATCTTCAAAATGGCTGCCATTGTGGACATATTGGATGTCACATAAGCATCATTTCATTTCATACCAACTAGGAAATCTTCAATTCCACCATGGTTTTCTTCCAATCCCAAGACTGGACAAAGGAGGGTTAAGCATGGTACTAGCATCCTCTTCCCATAAAACTGCACTTGCTACAGAAACAACAATGAGGGAAAAATGAAGCTGAAACCAGTGATAGAAGCAAAGCTGACCTAGCAACTGGATCCATGATAGATGGGTACCAAAGCCAAGACCATGTCTAAACATGACAAAAGACACAAGAAAAAGATCTCAAAAACAATGGCCTGACTTAGAAAACAGAACCAATGGTAGCAGCTAACCTGTAGCAGTGGTGCTTCCTCAAAGTTGCTTCATGCAAAATCCGGTGCAAAGAAGACTGAATGAATGAAATGATGACATGCCTTCTGGTGTTGATATGACTTTCCTTCTTGGAATAGTGATAAGATTTTAAAGATGACCATTGTGGTGGTCATATTGAATATCAGACCAGCACCATTTTCATTTAGGACCAACCAGACATCATAAACTGTCCATCAATGAAAATCCCATGTTGTTATGACCATTCAGGTCGATTAGGGACAACAATATTAGATGTCCAGGTGGCAGCATTATTTAGGACCAACTCGACTTCATAAGTATTCTGGCAAATACACTACACCAACATGACTTTCTGTTCAAGCAGAGCAGTGGTAAAGATTTTCATTACGACTACTGTGGCAGATATATTGGATATCAGATTGGCACCAATTTGATTCGATTAGGACCAACCTGACATCATAATAAGTATTTGTTTGACATGACTGATCATGCAGAACTAGCACTAACAAGATTTGGATGGCTGCTCTGACGGCCACACTGTATGTCTGTACCATTTTCATTTGGGACCAACTAGACCATGGGATGAGAGTGTAAAGTTATAAGTGATAACAAAATTAACAGATGGCTGTGATACAACATAAGCACTTCTGCTCTATAACAGTGGATATAAAACTGATGCCCACGTCAATTATCATATTTACTCAATTATTGACCCTTGCATGATGACCCCCATACCCATTTCCAAAATGTTAGCAGAAATTTATGAATGCTTTTCTCATATGATAATAAACCCACCCTTAGTTTTTTATAAACTTTTTTTTAGGATGGTACACTGGTCTCATTATGGAGGAAATATAGTAAATGATTTTGGTATTTAAAAAAACTCTACAAGATTGAGAAAGGCAGTTGAAAAAGATCCAAGTATCATTTGGATAATCACAGTCTAATCAATGGAGGGTAACAGACATGGTCTTAAGGGGTGTTTTCCCCCTAGTCAGCCCAAAATTGGGGAGGGGGAGAAGAGAGGTAATTGCCACAGTTAATTATTGACCCTGCACTTAAACGTCTCATTTTCTTCCTGATCCATTCTGTTTGGTCTCTACTGAAATTGAAATCCTCCAGAGTCCCCTTCAAGTTGTATCAGCATTATTCTGTTGACTCTTTCCAAGTTTATTGCGTCCCTTATCAGTGTATGAAATGTACAAAATCTGAAGGGTATATGCACAGCTAGCTGAACCAGCTTTAACCAGATGGGAAACTTTATGGATGTTTTGAAGAATTTTCCAAAGTCCACAGGTACCATTTTATGGATATCTGCTCCAAAATGCTTGATGTTTAAGAGCTTACACCCTAAAATTAAAATGCCAATTTCTGATGTAAAAGGGTTATTCTTTTGCAAATATTACACTATCTTAGTGTTGTGTTATAACCTTTTCAGAACTATTGTCCTGTTTTTAGTAAGAACCTCTTCATCCTGTCTTCATTCTAACATTTACTGTGTGAATTCATACAAGCACCATCCTGCCATGCTAGCCCACAGGAAATAGGCAAGTTTGTGCATATGCAAATGGGAGAAGTGGTACCAATGGCAGAAGCCCTTTAGTACAACGTTTCTGTTAAAAATATCTAGTGGGATTACCAAGCACGTTTTTGTATTAAACTGCAGACTTTGGAATGGACAGAGATAGTTTTTGATCAATAAGTATCCTTACTTTTTAATATTTTTTTTAGATCCTTTTTTATTCAGTTTAGTTTAACAGTAGAATAAAAAGGTTATAATAAGCATAATGCATTGTTATATGTGAGACTTTGAACCAATTTGCTCATGCATCACTACTTTTATAGAGCAAAAATTTGTCAAATTTGCACACATGCACACTTGCAGCATCACTGCTTAAAGTACCATACCTTTCTGCTATATCTCATGTAGGGCATCAGAGGCTTGTCTGGTGGCTTTGGGGGCTTTGGAACCCTTGAGTCTCCTTGACCCTGAAAATTGAATGATCACACTTAGTTTACAATGCTGATAAAAAAAATAGCTGAACAAAAATAAGCTAATACCACAGGCTGATTTTATAAATAATTTTAACATCCTAGCTAGATATCAAAAACATGTCTACATTCAGTCAGGACTTGAGAAATCTGATTGATTAATTTTAAGTTGGGCTTAAATATCAGCCAAACAGATTGCTGAATTCTATACCAAAATCTAAGGCTAGACTTAAGTTTTATTGATAAAACTCATGCCAGATAAAATTCATATTCCTAGTTGTGTAAAACATTTGGTCATGTAACAAAACCCCAAACTCTGTAATGTTCAAATTACTTTAAACTAAACTCGGAAAACAAGTGCTAAAAAATATTTCATGACATAAATTTATTCACAATGGAATATTAAAAAATATTAAGCGTTAAAAATATTTCAAGTTTGGTTGGTTGAAGTGATACTAACTTTGACAAAATATGATGAAAGAATATGACTCAAAATCATGCTATTTATGGAATTTTATTATTGTAAACATACTGCTATAAAACAATATGCATGACATTTTTCCAAATTTTATTTTCTTTAAATGTTACAAAAGAAAATATATTAACATCTGAAACAATATTTCAGTAATTGTTGTGATTTTATTTTGAAAGCATTTTCTACTAATACTGCTATGTTTACCAAAATTTAAAATGAAGTACAGTGAAAAAATAACCAAACTTAAGTCATTATATTGAAATGATCCAAATCTCAAACCCCTCTTGAACATTTGGCTTAAGACTGATGGCTAATTTTATGTAAACCATATGGGCCGTACCCAGCTAAACCTGCATTTCTTTCATTTGTTGTATATCTTACGACTCTTATTATTACAGGTCTTAGATTTTTAGGATACGTCTTTGTTTACCAGTGTTCTCGATAGATTACAAAAGTGGCAATCATTGACCCCTGACACCAAAATCTCAAGAGTTAAAATGAAAATCTCACGAGTGAAAATTAAAATCTCACAAGTCATTTGGTTTTAATCATGATCTTGTAGCTGGGATTGTTTGTTATTTGCAGAGCAAACTGATGCTCAAGATCTCTTTTCTCATTTTTGAATAAAGGGAAACACTTGGACAGTATTTTGTATCTGATGCTTAAGATTGATCACAACTTTAAGAGATTCATTCTCCTTTTCCTCAAAAATGTTACTAACTTTCTGTTTCTTTGGAGTCGGAGGGTCAGAATGATCATCACCGGAAGGTCGTTCCTGAGACTGAGACAGGAAAGAAAATATACTACTTGAGCCATTGTGATTAAATTAATATGAGCCAGTGTATGACAATTCAATAATGAAATAAACTGAACATTTCATAGTTCACTGCCAAGATTTGTTTAAAATATATCCACAAGCATTTTTAGTTTTATTCACAAAATTACAAACTGGTTACCAATGATGACATGATAATAAACTTCAGTTAACAGTTTCTCAGTGGTATTCTGGTTTAGATTTAACCCTGAATAATTTTTATCTTGATGAATGTCTTCTATCAGCATCAGAATGTGGCCATGAGAAAACAACCACTCAGCAGGCAAGAAAGATCAAACTTATGTTTTTTTTGTTTGTTTTTTTTAAGTTGCTGACTGCTCTCCAAAGCTCCTCCAAGCCAAGTTCATTCTACGGAGAAAGTTTCAGACTTGGACAAAAAATATATTCCTAAGTTTCATGTCTTTGCCCTTGTGGTATAATTTAGTATTGGAAAAAGCTTGTTTCAACATTATGACATAAAATAAACTAAAACATGTATCATCTTCCCTTAAATATTGCTATATAACATCTTGAGCAACTTAAGAACAATTCAACCATGCAAAACAAAGATCAACCGATTTTTTTTAAAAATGACTTGAAAGCCATCCCTTTATTACGTATAACATGTCATAAAACATACTGCATGCCTCGAACTCTCCAGATTACAACAGTAATTTAATCAATTTACAGCTTGTTGTGTACATATCAGAATTTTTTGCAACCTGATTACCACATCATTGCACTGGTATTGCATTTCTGGTCTCTAATAGACTGGTTCCAACTTGTTACTGTAATCTGGGGAGAATACGAACAAATATACTGTTTCTTATTGACTTAAAAAAATTATTATTTCTCAAAAGCGATAGATTGTAACTATTAAATGGTATGTGCAGTAGACAGCCTTTAAAATGGTACTTTTGCTTTACCACTGGTAGAATCATGTGGATGTTGATGAGGAATCATATGCCAATATTTGATTCAAAAGTTAATCCAATCAAGTCATAACTGGTTCCCTCTTCCCCCATCAAAAAGATCAAAATTAATCTCAAACAATTTGACCTTGATTCAGTTATGCTTTTTTAAGCATGACATCAGTGATTTGTTGGATCTGCTCAGTGCATATTGTTTTTTTCATAGGAGCAAATAACATTCAAATAGTTAGGGACACCATTGCATAGAAGGAAATTATTCAAGAGGCAAATCAAGGTTAATTAAGACCAATGCCCCAGATGAAATCAAAGTGTCATAAAAATGCACACATTCGAATTTCCATGCATGAAAGTGTTAACCATTGTAATTCAACATGTCAAATCCAAGGGTACATATCTACTAAGAACCCTGTCACATATCTGATTATTGAAAATCAATGACAATATGCATGCTGAATCTCAATTAGCTTGCATTTGTTTTATTTGATGTACATCTTTAACCTCATCCTGTGACACAATTAAAATTTTATAACACGTCTTTCTTTAACATAACAATTATGTAAACACTGTTAGGACTGTTGTAATACACAAACTGATGCACAGAGTGCTTTTTCGTGGCACCTGTAATATACAAACCGATGCACACAATGCTTTTGTGAGTATATGCAAAAAATATGTATAACTACACTGTTCTGCAAGATAAGTGTTTTTGTTTTAAAACAGGATTATGTTCATCAAAGGTTCAATTGAAAGTGCAGTGTAAAGAAGTTTTTGTCAGCAACATTGGTGTATGATCCTGATGTGTAATGTAAAACCAATTCTCATTAACTTCAGCTATTCCAACTATGCCATATTTGATCTGAAAATCATCCATATACAATGAGATGTGGAAAAATCATTTATCATTCATAGCGTTCTATTGAACAGGTAGTTCCTGTACCGACTTAAGCCTTTTCAAGCAGTAAACTAAGCAAAGTCATTTACATGTGTAAACCTTGCAGCCTCATTTACCACAATTGTTTTTAAGTAGTACAATCAGTGGAATATTTAGGGAAGATAACTACCAACAGGTCAAAACAAACTTTAGGTTGCCTTCCCTGCCAATTCATGGATCTCATTCTTAATTAATATCAAAAAGACCATAAAAAATGTTTTATTATTAGTAACACCAAATGCTTTGCACACTTGGTTGCTTAAACCGAATTTGAGCTTATCCCAGGAGTTGAGCAAGTGGATATGTAAAGATCTGCATACCACTTCCATGTTTCTCATGTCAGACAACTTCAACATTTTTTTGGAGTTAATCAAACCCGTTAACCCAACAGACTTCCTTTACTATTTTAACAAACTTCAATGCTTTCCTTTTAGCCACCTGTTCATACTTCCTCTTACTGGCAGCTGGACTTTAATATCTGACGAAGATAATAAAGAACACTTGTGTTTATTTGTAGCTAACTGAACCTCTAATAAACCAACACTCCACCCTTTTTACAGCAACAATAACTTGGACCTTAAAAATAAATATGTACAGTTCTGGTTACACAGAACTTTATTTTAGGGTAGGTAGGTTGGTACAAATTTTTTAATCGGGTCCAGATGGATTCAGATGAAGCAAAAACTAGAAAAAAGTGTCATGCGTGTCCTGAATTTAACTTTAATCAATGAGGTGTTTACTTTGCCCAAATCACACTCAAGAAAAGCCTGACCCATAAAGATAACCAATTCTCATTAAAACTAAAATCAAGTGAAATATAAAAAACAATGAGCTTTAATAAGGCTCATACAAGGCATCTGATTGCAATTTATGCCCATAACACAATTATTCTGAGATGTTTTAAAAGGAGTGACAAAAGTAACTTAATTAGAGGAAGAAAACACTGGATTTACTTACTGCAGATGACTTGCTATTGAGCTTGACAGGATTAAAATTTGGATGACCATGTGGAGAATTTATAAATGGAGTACCTCCACTTCCCTGAAAAAAATAAATTCTTCGCTTGTCAACATTAAATGTTTCTGAAGTGCAGCAATTGGTCCTTAACTTTCATGGCAAACAAAAAAGTGAAATATGATTAAAGCAATAACAGTACAATAATGAAGAGATAAAAATATCACGACTATATGATTTTTGTCCCTTCTTTCAGGTAGTAACTTTAGAAGACTAGCAAGGGTAAAATAAAAGATCCCACAACCAAATCAAGACTTCTAAACAATGCAGCATCTCACTTGTGATTAGCATTTTGATTATATATTCTGCTTAAACAAATAAGCAAGCAACATTAAGCACATCAGGGAAAATGTATGTTAGGCCTTGAATGGGCAAAATAGAAATGCCGAGTATATCAGGGTACATATATATTTAGACTTTAACAGGCAAAACTGAAATGCCAAGCACAAGAAAGGGGCATATCTCACTTTCAGGGACTTCTGGCTATTAATCATATATTAGGAATATTTTTTGCTTTTTTTTACAGGATCACAATTGTATGTGAGTGTATGTGTGTGTAAATGTGTTTTGGATTTTTAAAATCGCTTTAACAATTTTTGTCATATC
>QKMX01360185.1:0-10152 GCA_003401595.1 Venustaconcha ellipsiformis | reverse complement strand
CTCTACAACGTTGTAGGGTTCAGCCTCTCTGCTGCTGGAATACATCACCAACGTCCATTATATTTAAGTTTAACTAAACTTCGAGTTTAATTTTTAATAAGATTTTATCTCGTTGAACATTCTCTTGTAAACAATAAACGCTTTCTTACGCGATGATTTTTTTTTATCTGATAGTTGGATCAACCTTTATCGCTATCATGTTCAGTCAACACCAACACCAGACAAAATTAACAAAAATAGAGTAACCAGAGCAACAGTTGTTGCGAGGCCAGCTGTTATTATTATTGTTAGAAGGTGTTCAGTTATCTTTAGTATTCGACAACAATACGCATAAGATTTTCGGGGGCAGTAACCTTTTTTATATTGCGCAAAATACGCTAGCAATCAATTTTTGTCCTAATCTGGTATGTCTTGTGATATGTGATTGAAATCTAAAAACGTTTTCATTATTATCATCAATTTTATTGTTCTCGGGGCCATAATACAAATTCAGGTACTGTTTTTCTCACTGCTGTAACAAATTAATGTTCTCTGTTTGATTAAGTAATGATCTGTACTTGTCAAACAACCCTGAGTTTTGTCCTTAAGTTGCTCTCTCTCGTCCGCTGGAAATTTTTGTTGAACAACTTTACCCTTGTTGGGCTCTTTTTCCAACTTTGCAATGTCATTGTTGAACTTTGGTGATACAATACTATCAATAAAACTGATAGATTATCGAATGTAAAACACTTGGGTGCCTGTTGTGAAATATTTCTCTAGTAGAAAGTAGGCCGTAGTGTATTTACCTGTGGTGTCTAAAACACCACGATCATCTGCACTACTTAAGGTTTGTTTTATTGCAGCAAGAAAATCAGCGTTTGCAGAATTATCGAGAAAAATCTTTGCATCTGATAAATGGATCATTTTTGTTTCTAAATTTTCTCGTTCACGACGAGTCACTGAGGGTATTTTTAGTTGTCTCCAATGGGTTATTGATATAATTGTATTTTTATTTTGCGGTGAAACATGTACGTTGCATATACCGGGCTTGTTAATACGTTTACTGATAATATCAACTGCTGATTTAACAGCAAAATATACAATTGGTTTAACAAAAAAGTGTCTGTAAATAATAACTAAAGCACAAGCGAATTCTGCTAATTCAGGAGCTAGTGTTTCACCATATTCACCAACTTTTAGTATCATCTATTGCTGAATCGCCATCATTTATTCATAAAAAGCGTAGATACTATGACAGACATTAAATCTTCTGTTTACTGAGTCTACAAAATCTCCAAACCTCAAATCCTTTATCTAGAATAGTAGATCGTTTGGTCTTATCTCATCAACCACCTTTTTCCTCTTATTCAGTTCTTGACTGTGTGGCCATGGTAGAACCTTCAAGATGGCAGCAACGTCACCTATATACTTAAGATACATAGCTAGAGAATCAGTATTTTGTCGTTCAAGATATTTTAGTGCTTTTAAAGCAACATAGTACTCAACATTGGTGTAGATGTTAAAATGTTTTACTGTTCATTATGTTGCTGATCACAACCAAATAAGCTTTTCGTAAAATTGAACCATCATTCAGCATGTCATGTTTCTTTAATCAAGAAATAAAAATTCTTAAACCTTTATCATAGTTTGTCTCTTATGAAATCTACCACGTCTTTGTTTGTCCTGCCTTATAACATGCTTTCTAATTCTGCCATGATCAGTCATCAGCTTATGTTGTTTGTCATGGTGTTAATAAATTTCCTTTTATTTTTGGTTAACAAGGATCATGTGAATTCCATGTAATTTCTTTTACTGCTATCTCAATCAGGTCAGGTCCTCCATCTTATTCCATCTTTGTTGGAAAAATGCATAATCACTTAGTCGGAACTACTTGTATTTTATTATTGTGCTAACAGTGAACTCTTGAATCGGAACACCATTGTAGGCTGGATTAGCTGCATAAAAAACACTGTAAACGTTTATGTTATCATTAGATCCATTTACTCACCAGTTATAAATTCGTTCTGCTCCACAAGATCTACATGTCAAGTTAATTTATGTATTGCTACAGCAACTGGACACTCTACTCTCCACAAAAATGCACACTCATTTGCATTTGTTGTTGGTGAGTGCCATGCACATGGGATATAACCAGGATAAAACGATGACGAGCTAATGATGGATCCAGTTCGATTTTCAGTATCATCAGTTAGTGGTGGAAAAAACCGAGACTATTTCTTGTTTCTCGAACAAGACCAGCTAACGCTAAGTCAACATAGCCTTATTTGTCAGACCATCACTTGCTGTTGGTACTGGAGTTGATTTTACTTTGTTGGCTCCAATGTTGAGATCGCATGTCTTACTTAGAGTGTAACCCTTCATATAACCAACACTTGATGCGCAAGTATCATAAGCTGGTGTTATTTGTTCTAGACATATTATCACTCTACTGTTCATGTACATTGATCCTGTTTATTCAAATACGTTTAATGATGCATATTTCGTTAACTCAGATTTAAATCTGAGTTAACGAAATATGCATCATCTAAGCAAATATTATCTTCTACCTTACCACTCTATGTTTTAATTTTTCTCCGCGTATCCAACTAAAATCACCAGTTGGTAGCATCTGACTTGTTGCATAATAGTAAAGATTATTTGATTATTTGAAACATATTTGCATCTCATCATGCTATTAACTTGCATGAAGTTAATAGCATCATAATCACCAGGAGGAAAATTGCTTACTATACCAGTTATCTTATCACTATTAAACGCTAAATTACCTGTCTTTGTGTCACCGACTTTGTTAACTTTCAAGCTGTTAACTGCACGTGTACTGTTGATTTAGGCTAACAGCTTATGTTACAATACTGCCAGTTAACGGATAAGCTTTTTTCTAGACCAGTTTTCGCCAGTCCTGTAGAGAGTACCTGTCATGATATCTCCAGTCTTGTTCACTTTCAATTTATCTATTTCCCCCAACTGACCGTAACTAGTTGCTAATAACTAACAGAGGATAATCAATTTAGGAACAGTTGTTCTGTTGTTTGACATTATGTGATCACCTGTCATTACATCACCGAATTTATTTGCCTTCTGTCTACTGTGTTCGACTGTCGAAAATCAGTTGCCACTCAACGAAGGATATTCAATTTCAAGACCCCAATTACTTGTTTACTCCAGTTTCTCATTTGGATGCCACTGAAAATATAATTGATGTGCTTGATGATATACGACTTGAGCATGATGAGATGCAAAGGATTAAATCTCTTTTGTCTATTTTGTCTACTCGAAGTAATCGAATTATGGTATCACAAATGATGAATGTGATTTTGCTAAAATGAGGTGGAGTAAGTTGAATGTAAAAGATCTCGGCGAGTAACATGATTTGTGCTTGACCACTGTTGGCTGATGTATTTAAAAATTTCAGAGTAGTATGTCAAATATATTACGAGGTAAATTCCGCGTGGTACATAATCAATATGTTTCAAATAATCTTTACTATTATGCAACAAGTCAGATGCTACCAACTGGTGATTTTAGTTGGATACGCGGAGAAAAATTAAAACATAGAGTGGTAAGGTAGAAGATAATATTTGCTACTTCGTAGAAGTTGACCTTAATTACCCTTAGAAACTACATGATTTCCATAATAATTATCTACTTGTTACAAGATGACATGTTGAGTGATGAACAAAGAGCAACGAAAGCTGAGCTAAGTTTTGGAGCTTGCAAAGTGACGAAATTGATTCCGAATTTGATGAACAAGAAACTACGTGATACATCATGTTGCATTGAAACAGGTAGTTAATTGATCATGGATTAATCGTGAGAAAAGTACACAGTGCAATCTAATTCAAACAAGAACAATGGATTTCAACTTATATCAATTTCAATACGAAGCAGAGAAATCTGGCCAAGGCAAAATACTAGAAAATTTCTTCAAACTGATGAACAATGCAACCTTTGGTAAAGCAATAGAGAACATCAGAAAACGAGGTACCATTCATATAGTGAATAACGTTGAACGCAGAAATAAATTAGTGTCGAGCGATTCGTTTGTGAGCATGAAGATATTTTGGGAGACTTTAGTTGCGATATAACGCAAAAAGAATAATTTTATTTCTTGATAAACCGATCTATGTTTGTTGCAGATGCTTATTTATGATTTTCACTACAGCACAATGAAAAAGCAATATGGTGATCGAAAACAACTACTATTGACTAATACAGAGAGCTTAGTGTATCAGGTAAAGACCAAGGATGTCTTCTAAAAAAACAAAGAATAATTTCATCTATCTGATTACCCAGTTCAATCTACGTATGACGATGATACAAACAAGTAGTTGGTTAGTTCAACGACGAGACAAATCTTTTTTTGCGATTAACAAGTATATTGGACTAAGAACCAAAATGTGTTGATTGTTGTTGAGTAACCAACATCATAGGATAACTTGCAAGGGAATCAACAAATCTATTCTCAAGAGAAATGTTAAATATGAAGGTTTTTAACGAGCAGCGAAATGTAAAGTTGAGAATTTGACTATGATAACCATCAGATCAGATCACCAAGAGCTAAAGACATGAGTGTCAAACAAAAAAGGATTGTCCTCGTCTGATGATAAGAGATATTGGTCTTATGGAGTAAACACATTAGCTTATGTCACTACAAAACTTTATCTAGTGCATGGTATAAATGTCGAACGATGTGTGTAAGGTCGTACAAACCCCAAAATTAACTGAACTAAGAAAAATGTCTCTGAAGCAAGTGTTAAGTTGGATATGCTGGAGAACAAAAAATAGAGAATTTCAGAATAAAAATAAAGATGCTCTAAAGAAACATGATGATGAAATTTACGAATTCATCGATCAAGTAGATAATATTAATGAGCTATTCAGATAATGATAAATTATTGTACGCTGTATTATGATAAAAATAATAATTGGGTTGAGACATGATCAATCAACGAAGAAAATTTTCTAGTAATAGAAAAGGTTGTATTCCATCTCACTTTATCGGCCAGTTTATAATCATGTATATTGCAGAAATAGTGTACAGAATAATGATTATGATTGGTGCTAGTTCAGTAAAATGTAAATGTAAACATAGGTGTTGAGAATGGTTTCTAATCTAGTGTGTCGTGTCAACATCTTCATTTTTGTTATTGTGTTATGGAATGTATGTCAACATCTTAAAAGTACATTTACTAATTTCATCAACGCCATGCCGTGTTGGATCTATAATATAGCAGGTACAAGAATCTCACTGGAGTTTTTCATTGAACTTGAACCTCTACAACCTGTTCGCTTGTAGTTTTGTGGAAAGGTTATCCTTTTTTACTATACGTCTTTAGTTGCAATGGAATTGTCGGCTTAAGTTCTCCTTTCTAAACCAGAGCTTGGTGTATCTGTACGGTAACGTGTTGTGGTCTCGAAGTAGGACTGCTTTCGAGTAAACAATTTATACGATTTAACAGATTTGTATCCCAAGGGCGACTGACGATTTGGTGGTTTTGGAACCGTATAGTTTTGTACAGATGTAAGATAGTTACACTACCAGAGGTTCCTTCAAGCACATTAAAGTTTACACTCGCTGGATAATTCAAGGTCAGACGTTTGATTTTGCAAGTAATATCCGCCCGTTTCTGGGTACTGGTAATCATAATGTTTAGCTTCAGGCACAAGTAAAACTCACAATGTTGTCTTCAGCTACTCAACCGTCGATGCCCCTAAATGGTCCCTTCTGATTTCTCGGTGAAAGGATTTTACGGCGATGCGTGTATATGCAGCTTTCCCTCTCAAATACATAACTGGATCTCCTGAAAGATGTAAGGCTTTGTACAATTTTAAGTTGGCATTAACTCTCACGTTAGCATGGCATTTCCACACTCGTCGAGTAGTACAAACCCAGGTTCTTCTTCCCACGTCCAAGTGCTTCAATAGTTGTCTTTGTCGTCCACCAGTTCAAAGAAGCGGTATGGATCTTGCACGTACTCCGTCTTGGGTAAGCACAACCATTGTGCCAATTGAACAAACAACTGAGCATGCCTTTGGCAAATGCCTTCGTTCATTCTTTTCCACATTGTCTAAAGTGATGCCTTCTATGGAACGGTACTGTTCCTTGAATTATTCTTGGTCCTCTGGAGTTTGACACCCGGAAGGATAGCCGCTTGTTTCTTGTTTTAGCTTTAGATGTTAGCCGTGAAACTGTCTTTCTGGGAGCCGTATTCCTTTTGGTACAGTTTTGTTTGAAAAGTTTCACATTTAATAAGTGGTATCCCAGGTCCAGAGCATGAAGGTACTCCACGCTGCCACATGATCCTGTCAAAGCAGTTCTTCAATGGTGTGATCACAAGTTTGAAACAGTATATTTGATCAAACCACGTCGATGTGTTCTGTCAACTTTTTGTAATCAACATTTGGGGTGTCCTATTGGAAACAGACCATATGTGCACACCCAAGGATACAACGAACACACATCCAACGTCCAGGTATTTGATTTCTTATCCTTGAGATTCGTCCGTGTCCTTCAAGCAAGCGTGTAACATTCGTTAGATCTCCAGATAAACTATCGCTTGGGTCGAGAGGTTTCACGTGCACCACCTCGCAATTTTCGGCAAATCGCCTAACTGAGGATCAGTTCTGAAACGTCGATCTAAGCCGTGTTGCCACATTTCTGTCACTCCTCGGTGTCATTGTTTTTCTAACTTTACGCTCCATAGTTTTTCGTAGTTGAGTCAGTGTTTTCGTATGTGCTGTTGATGTTAAGAGGTAGGGCATCCAAGAAAGTGGTAGACGATCTTGGGGTCTTCTAAATTCCAGCCATCCTTCGAAAGATTTCCAATTTTCTTTTCGCCTCCTCCGTTTCTATCTTGTTCGATATATTTTTCTTCCTTGACGCCCAAATTAATGTTTCGTTCTCACAACTTTGGCAGAGTATCGACTGCTTATGAACTGGGAGGTTTGATAACGTGTTCTTGGGCTTGAATTTCTTGCGGTACTCTAAGGAGAACGCTTTATACTTTAACATTTTTTCCTGAATGTCAAAGAGTTTGGAAGCACAAGATTTGTTCGGTACGTATATTGTCAGCGTTGTAATAGTGATGCGACAGGACAGTGTTTTGATTGGTCGATATTGAATAAGTATGGAAAATACCCTTTGGCCATTTCTATTATTCCAAACATTTTAGGCATAGCGAAATAACTCATGGAATCTTTAAACTGTACTTGGTTATCTTTAATGTTGATAATTTTGGCTCCGTTCATACTGACTTTGGTATAATTTGTGCTTTATTTTAAATAGTATTTCAGAAGAAATTGTCCGTCATATCCATATAAATTGTGAGCCATTACCGTAGCTTTGCGAAGGCTGTCTCCATACCTCTTGATATACTCATCGCTTTCTTGGTCTTCAAATCTTAATCTTCTTCTGGTGGGTTTTTGTGCAACAACGACTCTCAAAGCAGACGATTTGGCGACAAATGTGTCCCCAGGAGTTATTGGAATGCCAAACGTTTGATAGCAGGAAAACAATGAATTGCGTTTGTTTCCTTCGGGAATGCGTGGTTTAGACGCTCAACAATTGCAGCATATATCTCCGCAACGAATTGTTTGCTCTCGATTGGCAAAGGTTCGTTCACATTTCAGAGAATAATAAGCCTATCCCAAATATCTGATGATATCGGTAATGGTATTGACTTATTTTTGAAGGTACAATTTTAACTTGAAGCGTGAAGCAAAGGGGCTTTGAGGTTTGTACATTTCAGGAATGCTTTTAACAGGAGTTCTACTAGTATTCTTTGATTGGCGAATATTTTTCGAGGCTCTTTACCATTCTACGGTTTAGATCTTGTCCGGAAACATTCGATTCAGTCGATGGCTCAGTCTTAACAAATATAGACTATTGAGTCGATAATTTATACAATGCTGTGTTTGCTCTTGTGAATGTCGTCAACAAATAAACACTTTTCTGAGTTTCCTGCTATGTTTTGGAGGGGAAATGTGGGTCATATAATGTACACCTTTCCCCATCTGTGATGTTAAACTCGTCGTCGGGTTGCTGAATGTGTTGAATTTTTTGGCGATGACTTGGAGGGTGTAAATTCTGGTGTAATGCTTCCTTCAAACAGGGGTGATAGTTGGAGAGTCTCGATCGTTTGTCTTTGGCTAGGCATCGTCGTTTCAGTGTCGTTAATAAGGAATGACACAAATCGGTGATGAAACCGTTTGCTTTCTCGAGTGGCATTTTGCACTTAAACTGTATAAACTTCGCCATGTAAGTGTAAGCTATTGTTTTACATTTCCTGGATGTGCGTATCTGTGTCTTGGTGATGTGAAATTGGTCATTGGTTTGCTGTACTTGTTGAATCCCATAGAGGTGTCAATTTTGCTTGGCTGATAATCTAAATCCAGACGAATTACTTCAAGCTGTCGTGATTAATCGGGTGTTTCAAATAATAGTCTTTCTTGGTTCGGCACTGTAGCTTCAGTGTCACTAACAAGGAATTGCACACATACGCAATGAAACTTTCTACTTTTTGGAGTGGCAATATTCTAAGATAGCTGAGACATAGCCACTCACTTCCGTATTTAGAAGAAAGAAAAGCATCGTGACTACTCATTTCTTTGCACAAAACTTTAAACAGACTGCATGAAGCAGTAGAGTTTTAATATTATTAATAATTTCATTTATAATATTTTTAAATTAAGAGGGAAAAATATCGCTTAGCATTTAAATTTTCTCACGGAATCCATATTCACATCGAACGAAACACCATGATTTCGCGGAACACAGTTTGGGAGATGCTGGAATAGACTTACGCTACCTCTACATACATGTATATCTTCTATCTCTTGCATACAATTATACTGAAACACATTTATTTTCTGATTATTGTAATCGAACAAATGGGATTGTTTTGTGTGTGAATAGAGTTAAAAAAACTTAGAAATTCATGTTTTTTTTAAAAAGGAAGCAGCATATAGCTTTCTTTGTTTAAGATACTAAACTCCGTCATATTTATAAACGTCCCGCAACCATATTTACAAATAAATTCATCGGCACAGGAAAATAAAATTCAACTTTCAATGTATTTTTAATGCAAAGCCATTTAAACACATGTAATAAAAATAAAACAAAATATCTAACAATTTTGAAACTCTTTCTTCTTAGCTCTCGGAGGATGTATTGAGGACTTAATTACTGTTGTTACTGTTCTCTTTCATTCTCTTAAAGAGTTTTTGGGGGCAGGTTAACCATTGCCTAAATGCCTGTGTCCAGACAGGTCCATCTTTGGTTAGATATAGCACCACGTTCAGAATATCATGGTGCTTATTTGATATTGAATGTGGCTCTAATGTAAAAATGGTCACCAGCCTCCAGGTGTGTTCTTACTATGAATCATATTCTGTGGCACACCTGGACGTTCCGGGGAAATCCAGTGTCAATGCACTTCACTTCTTGATACCTTTTGCCATGTCCAGACTTGTTGACCAATGTCACAACTTCATTTGCCTGATTCATTTAATCCCGGGTCACATATCCCTTGGCATTTTACCTTTTCCCGGGACTTATTTTGCCGGAAAACATCAGTTTTAAATCATGTTAGTCAACTTTATTATCTCCACTCATCCTTGCCTTAATCCACATACCATTCTTTAAGCAATACGAAACATGATTCATATGATCACGTGTCAAATCTACTCCCAACCAGAAATTGTGAAGGTCATAGATCAAAATTATTATATTCTAGATTTATATGTGCAGCAAATTTCTTTGTCATAACTATCTAATGCCTAATAGTTTTGCACTAATATTTTAAGATCATTGTTTTGATCAACCTGCTTAGTGGCAGGGTGAAAAGGTAAATCAATTATACCACAGGTACAGGCTAGAATTGTTGTAAGAATTGTTTGTTTAAAAATGTATTCTAATTATTCACATATAAAGTGATTGTTGCTGTGATGGGGGATTTAAAACATTAAAACCCTCCTCCTTTCATTCTGCGTCGTTAACTAGGGGATGATCTCCCGCGTTGAAATTTGCCCAGTGTGGACGGATAGAAGGAACGTTACAGATAGCTGAGCAAAGTATTGAAAGAAATAAAAACAAGGAGCCCCCTTTTCAATAAAAAAATATAAAATTTTAATCAGTTAACATATAATCAAAAG
>QKMX01360174.1:72022-85183 GCA_003401595.1 Venustaconcha ellipsiformis | reverse complement strand
GAGAGAGAGAGAGAGAGGAATTCATTCATGAGCACAATGTCTCTTTCACACAAAAAATTATTTTTTGACATTCAGCTGATAATGTTGGTGTTATATAAAATTTTATTTGGAAGACGAAAGAAAAATGTTAATTTTTAAAGGCATTATTGTAGTTAACTTAAATCACATCATGCTCTCTCTCTATCTCTCTGTCTTTTGTAAACAGTAAATCATGCTCACTTTATTGACACCACATCCATTTCATGGTGGTCATGGATGTGACTTTGCAAGAATATAAGGTGTGCAGAGCAGAAGCCATAACTCTCAGGACATTTCAATATATGGTGGAGGACTTTCTCTTAATCCTCTCCACACTATCTCAACCCTTACAGCCATGCATGGAGAAACAAATTAAAGAGCCATACTGAATTGTCATGCATTGACATTACACACAGACCATGCTATTGAAGGTTAAGTAAGGACTATCACTAGGTTTTACTATTTGTCTTGGCAGCCTCAACAAATGCTAAGAAGTAGATGGTGAATGGTCAGTGAATATTGTCAGTTTGCTTGTGTTCAGCTTATCAGGTGACTTACACTTCAACCCCAATCAGACACATGTAGCAAAACCTATAACATATAGATGACAGTCTCTTGAGTGGACAGCTGTAACATTTGGTTCTACGTTAGATATGGAGGTGTCATACCAAATGAGTGTGGTGTGCAATGATGCAGTAGTTTTACTGGGAATGTCCAGTTTGCTTGTGACCTAATTTTACAAATTCCTTCAGCATTAAACTGCCAAGAAAACCCCAGGAAGAACCATCCACCTATGGGAAGCTACTGGCGTGCTTTCTCACACACCCCCATTGGCAGAGCCAGAGACTTCAATCAATGCTGACAGTTGAGGTTACAGTGATAGGTTAAGGGGAATGCTTTATGCCACTTGGCCACCGGGACCTTGGTCTATTGTATGTTATCAGTCACCTATCAATCAATGCCCATCCATCCTTTAGCACAAGTTTGTTCTCACTACTTCTCCTGATCTACTTAACTTAATGCCATGAAAATTTACATAACACATCTATCCATTGGTCCTAGATGTAAATGGTGTTGCATGGACATCCATTAGCTTTGAAATGTTATCACTATTCCTGTATTCCTGACAGGATTGTCATATCAATATTGTCATATCAATATGGGTTTTCAATAAATAAAAAAATTCAGATGATGTCCGGTTGGTCCTAAATGAAAATGATGCTGATCTGAGACCAGCTATGGCTTCTACATTTGCCATCTTAAAAATCTTGTTATTGCTACTTCACCTGAATTAAGTGTCATGTCAGCACGAGTTTTTCACTCAAAGAATGGAAAATAGTGGAGATCTGACATCATTGTAGCCACCACAGCAGCCATCTGGAAAATCTTTTGATGGCTACTCCTAAACAAAAAGTCATATTAACAGGAAGATTTAACAAAAGAAGGCCTCTTGTGATGTTTTCTTGGTCCTAAATGAAAATGATGCTTATCTGAGGTTTGATATGGCTGCCAGAGGGGTCAGCTTGAAAATCTTGTTATTAATACTTTTTCTGAATGAATGGTGATATCATCATGGGTTTATGCTAAAGACATACTGTTTTGTTGATCTTACATTAAAATCATGCTGTGGCCATCTTGAAAATCTTGTTCTACTACTCTTCTTAAAGGGAAAGTCATTTTGATAGGTGTTTTTATCAGAAAAGTTCTCATGGTATCAGTTTAATCCTCTAAACGAGACTAGCACTGTTCTCGACTTGAATATGGCTGACGATGGCTAGCTTACACATCTTCATGTTACTACTTATAAATGGTTATATCATCATGGAGTTTTCATTAAAAGACTATAATATTTTGAGTTGTCTGAGAATGTTGAACTTCCTCTAATACACGTAATAGCTACAGTTATATGCAATTTAGAATACCAGCTCCGTGTATCCAGCTATTTGATACCAATATGAGTTTTCTTTTCTAATACCCTTCGTTTGTATGCTTGAAATTTCAAATGTCTATAAACAGTTCGATTTAAATAGTTTCAAAGGTTTACTGTCACTAAAGTATTGATGATATTCTTCAAAGATTTCCACTGGTTTATCTTGTGTTTATTTTTTTATTTTTTTTTGTTTATTTCCTTGATGAAAATCTTAATTAGCTTTGTAGGCTTTATGACTGCCATTTGTCACTTGTGTGTGTGTACACGCATGCACATGCATGTATCCACGTTCACATGTAGCAGAGATAGCAAGATGCCAGTTGTAATGCTATCATGATTTTGCAGGAACACATAATCAGATAAGTTGCTTGTTTTGAAAATGAATTGGTTTTTGTAAGCAAATTCACAGTATTCTTAAGCTGGATAGCTTTGTTAAAAGAAAGCCATGCTGACCTTAGCTTTGTTTTCTTTATGATAATGATTTGCTAAACTCTCATTCAGTGTTGATGAATTTATATTTTATTTGTTGGTTTCTCTGTGTAATTATTTTGTATCCAAAAAGAAACAGCATTTCTTTGGACCATTTGTTATTGTTATAAAACCTGCCATAATGTAGCAAAGAGAGTAATCTACTTCGACCTTGGATGTATTATCTTGCCTGCAAAAGCTAGAGAAAAAAGTGAGTTAGTAAACATGATAAATTTTTTAAAACATTTCCGTTTTTTAGTTGTGACATTCTCCATTGCAGGCAGAACACAAGGTGACAAAGCAGTTAGCAGCATTGAAGAGTGTTGAGATAAAGACTGAGGAGGACATTGAGGATTTCAATGTGGAGATTGACATCCTTACTGAGTGCAAGCACAAGAATGTTGTTGGGTTACTTGAGGCTTTCTATTTTGAAAGCAAACTTCTGGTAAGATCAGTAATTCATCAAATTGAGTGCATTTGCAGTTCATCAACATAATTTGTTATAGTTGCAGTGCATTTGCTGTTGATCAGTCTTATTAATCACATTTGCAGAGTTCATCAATGTAATTTATCACACAATTGCAGTGTTATTGAAGTTCATGAGTGTAATTAGTCACATAGTTACAGTGCATTTGCAGGTTCATAGCATTAAATAGCAATTAATAGTTACACATTTTGTTAGTTTCTCCAACAGTGTGGATCTTCATCTGTTTTGCATCATCTGTCAGTATTTACTACTTTCAACTTCATCTCAAAAATCAGAATACCAGTTTCAGCAGAATTTGGCACAAAGCCAGTTATAGTTTCACAAAGATATTTATAGGTTGTTTTTTTATACAAATGATGGAAATCAATCATCAAATATGGCCACATTGATAAAATGAAAACTTGCAACCAAACTCGAAATCATATTGATTAAATTCTGAAAATCAAATATGGGATACAGTTTTGAATTTTAAGTTTTCTGGCTGACCTCAGATTGGGAGAAAAGTTTTTGAGCACCAGTTAAAATCTGTGTACATACTAGAAATCAGTTGATTGGACCATTAATAGGTGAAAAATGGCAGCAGGGATGAATAAAAAAGAAAGATAATGATAATTTGTAATGAAAACTTTTGTGTTTGGTTAGTGTTGTCGCCAGAAATGTTGAATGAGTTCAGATTTCTGGAATTAAACAGTGAATATACAGATTTATTCTCATTGGACCTTAATTGTTACTGGATGTTTACAGGTGTGTTGAAACTCATAGAAAGACATAATATGATTAAATTGATACAATGTATTGAATGTGTTATCCATTCTGATCAGGATGTCCCATTTCAGAAGAAATGATGCTAGGGTCTATGATAAAGTTATTTTTGGGTTGTCATATCAGAGATGATTCTGATCCACCATCCGATATGGCCATCATTATTAAAAACCTATAACTGACATATCAAAAGTAGTTGTAACACAACAGAATTTCGCCAAAATCGACATGATGTGTCCTGGATTGTACACACATAAAGTTTGTACATGTAATGGACAATCCATCATCAAATATGGCAGTTACTAAAAACCAGCAAACCTTTGAATGATGTTTCACTCGCTGCTTAACACTGGGGATGCATCTTGCTTAATACTACACCCTCATAAGAAATATAGGTCACTATGACCTGTATTTCATGCATCATTGACTTGGGTTTATTTGTGAGTACTGACTTGGGTTAAGTCTTGCGTACTGTTGTTCATGGTAGAATGATACAACTAGATAATTGCATTTGTATTGGTGGAACAACCTTACTGCAAAAGAAATTTACTGACCTACATATCTGATTTTACTGGCTTTTTACATCTTCTATATATTCTATTACACTTGGATAATTCAATTTCATGAGGGGATTCATCTTGATGAACACTACACCCATGTCACAGAATTAATTCACTGTACCCATACTTCATGTGTCACTGACTTTACGTGAATTATGTATTTGACTGTGAATTCTTGAATCATTCATTACATTATTGTATCTAGTAGTACTGCACCCACTCAATATTAGCAATATTTTACCCTTTGCTATTGCATAGCTTTTACTTTTTTTGTCAATGTGAATGAATCATCCCACATCTGGAGAATTGCAAATAAGCCATGGTCCACTTGTGCATCTTGCATGGCCATGCACAGAATAGTTATCTGTTTCAAGGACCAGAGAAAATTTTCTAAAGTTGCTTTTGCTTTACCGCACTAAATTTTTTTTAAAGAGGCATCTCAGTACTGCATGTATCCTTTCTGTAGGTGCTAGTCAAGGCCTCGATTCATTGCTTTGGTCAGACATCATGGACAGTTGGTGGGTCCTCTCTTGTGAGCAATTGTTGTTGGCATTGTGAATTTTAAGGGTAGGGGTGCATGCCCTTTTAGAGAAATAGGTAGTCAACAGGGTTCTTAATGATAAGCCTCTTGCATTTTGCTCCAAAATCTTCATGGTCATCAAGGAAAGCAGAATATTTTGTATCATATCTGATCTCTCCCTATTAAACTTGTTTTTATGGAGGAACAGTTAAGATGGAGAAGACCACTTCCTCAGTCCAGAATGCAATGCATCTCATCAGATTGGTTGGTCTCTAGCGACCTTCAGGATGTCTTTTTGTGCATCCTGAAAATCAAGGTTCATCAGTTGCAACACAGGGCTCCTCCTACACAATAGCCCTCACCTTCTCCACCTTCATGCTTGGCTCATCTCAGATGATCTATCTACCAGATGTTTTTGAGTTGGGTTGGCAGTTGCATCATTCAGGCATGAGAGCTTCAGCATCCAAGATCCATGATGACAGGTTGAGAATCTTCTGTGATTGGTTCAGTCAGAAACATGTTGATCCTGGATGTCACTCTGCAACTTCTGTTCTTGATTTCCATTTGGTTTCTTTTTGACAACAGTAGATGCTCAGTATGTACTACTATCAAGGGCTTATAGGCTACTATTCCAACACACTTAAGTTCACACAGGGCTCAGTGATCAGTTCAGCTTTCACACTGCTGATCTCATTCAGTACTATGAGCTGCACAGACTAGTCACCCACTCCCTTATACCTAGATGGAATCTTTCTTTTTCTTTAATGATATTCAATCAAAATGCCCTATGAACTATTGACTTAGGGTTCCTTTCAGGACTTCACACTCAAGGAATATTTTTCTTGCTTTGGTGTCAGTGTGAAGATGCAGCAAGGTTAATGCGTTGACTCAGACTGTTGATACTGATTGTCATTGTTTTATTTGGAATTATGACACTGTTTCTCTCCTTTGTCAGCTTGAATTTTTAGGCAAATCTCCGTTACCTTCATTAGCTCCACTACCTATAGTGATCCCCAGTCTCAGTTGAATCTTTCTAGAAATGATCAAGATAGTGTTTTGTTAAAGCATGTTATTACTATCTTAATGCCTCATAAAAGAAAAGGAAGTGTAAGAAATGTCTTTTCCTTCTTCTCAAGGGGTCCATTGATATTGGTTTCCTTTATCTCATTGTTGATTGTCACCACAATCAAAAGAACTTCTCAGTGCCTTATGGTTGGACACATTTCTATTATGAAAAGCCTATGATATTTAAATCATTGCAGCCGCATCTGCATATCCAAATCTTTGGAGGACACCAGGAAATCTGCATTTGGAGATCCCATACTACCTTTTCCTCCTACATTAGCAATAAAGTGTAGGCACTTTCTTTCTCAGGGACCCATAGTTGTAGCACAATGTGAGTCCCAGAGGGACACCAGCATTTTGTCAGTGAATCTCTCTTATGCTGTGCTAGTACCTTTTTTTGTAAGTCTTTGATATGACTTGGTCTGGGTTCAAACCTGTGATCCCCTCATCTGAGGTGGTAACTTTAGCCATTTGGACCTCCAGAGCAGTCTTGTTTTTTTTACATACAATCTTGTCAAGAATCACAAAACCTGGTGATGAGGTCCATCTTGATATGCGCTTTATCCCAAAGTTTAGTAGTAGGTCATTATGGGCCATATTCAGCACTTTGCTGATTTGGCTTACATTTTGTATTTGATGTTCATTTCTTGGACACTGTTCTTGTTAGAATTGTAAAATTGATTTTTGATATGCATATCTGTTAGTACCACAACATTATAAAAAAAGGAAAGAAGTGCATGGTGACCAGCATTTTAGCTCATGACCACAGAGCTTTTGTGCATGCTTACTATCCTGCCTAGAATTGAGAAAGTTGGTGAGGGATGCAACTTGATTGGTAATACACCCTTATTGTAAAAATAGGTCTCTGTGCATTGTATCTTTTGATTCAGGTACTTTGTAAAATTTTGTACTTTTTTAAAGTTTATTTTGTGTTATTATGTTTAAATCATGAAACTTCATAAATGGATGTTTTGGTAAATCTGTGTTAGTTCTACATCTTTACCGCCAAAGAAAGTCACTTAGACTAGCATTTTATGCTTTACTTACTTTGTGTTTAGCTCATGAGCAGAGATTTTTTCATTCAGTATGTACATTCTGGCCTACAAAGATTTCCTTCCGACCATGCAGTTGGAAGTAGGAATAAATATGTTTATTTGTGGTAAAGTTTTGATCTTATTGATTATACACCACAAGTTTGTCTCAAATAATTGGTATATTTCAATTCAACAATACATGCTGGCTCCATATGAAACACATGCAGCAGTTGTACTTTTTTTAGACTGAAATATGACTAATAGAGATCACAATTTTATTACATACCCATTTAATTTTCATGCTTGATATTACAGTAGGTGCCTTCTTTGACATCCATGCATAGATATTTTTCAATACAGGGTCACGTTGAGTGAAACAATTTGCTAACAATTCCTGCCTCATGTTTAAAAATGTCTACTGATAGAATTTGTAATTCAAAGGACTTTGGGCAATGTCAATTTGTGTTATATAATATTACCAATTTAGACTGATTCTGAGACAAAGAAACTACCTGTCTGTACCTTAGCCATTGAGTTACAGTTAAATTTTCAGTTACTTCAAAGAGAACCTTGCTGCTGAGTGAGAAACTCTGTTTTGCCATCAGCAGTGATGTCACCGCTTGGTTTAGGCTTAAAGACTGGAAAACCGATATTATAACATATCGGTGCTACTACCACTGACAGTTTTCAAAGAGACCACAGGTATCCAATTAGAACTAAGATAGTCACATTTTGGAGTGGTTTCTCATGCATCCAGACATTATTCTGTTACATTCATTGTGAAAGAATTGGTGCACATTTTGACATGGAAGGAGTTGGAAGATACTGGACTGCACTTTGAGAGCAAACTAGTCACTCATAAAAAGGGTGCGAAAGGAGTTCTAGGAACTTTGGACAAGATTTGGAATAAAGGCTTCTGAGAAAGCTTTCTGGGTGGGATAGGACACCACTGAAAGATTAGAGAGAGGAGAAGATGTGGAGGGCCAGGAGAATAGGCAGTATTGCGAAGGTGCAGAGCCAGAGACAGAAACAAAGGGTACCAGAAATAGTGACAAGGAAGGCAGAGAGAATGGAAACAAGGGTACTGGAAGTACTGATGAGGAGTGGCTGGAGAATGGAAACAAGAGTAACAGAAGGACCAACAAAGGAATACAGGGCAGAAGTTACAGATGAGTAACATAGAAGGGGCATGGGAAGGAAACACTCACCTTTAATTACATGTGATGATATAACTGGCGGTTTGAATAGGTCTTGTATTGATTGGAAGCAATTGCATTGAAAAATTGTCCAGTAATTGTTGAATGCTGTGGTATAGTTTATTAAATGGTTATACCTTTCACCTTATTATTTTTATATTTTATACACCTAGACTGTTGGCTTTGCTGACTGGGAACTCAGAGCTATTTAACCATTTAATTGTCCATCCATCTTTGGGTTTAGTAATAATTCTGTATGGGGCACATGACACGCAGTGAAAAATATTATCGTAAATCCTAGTTCGTTTTTAATTTCATTCATGCAGTGAACCAAAAAAATATTTTAAAAGCAAAAAACATAGCGATATGCATTAAAATACAAAACTGCATTCTTGTTTTGTATTGAGTCAGGGGAAATAACTCATTTGATAAGGGACATGAATACTTCAAGGCCTGATAGCCTCAATGTATCCCTATGCTCGTTCATTCTGCTGACAGTGAACAAAACATTTATCCAGTTTTGTGTATGAATTTCTGTTTAAACCATGGGTACAATCAGGTACATGTGACATCATGATTTTTTTGTATGTCATAAATTATTTCATAAGCTTGTTCAGTAAAAATCAGCAAATATTAAAATAATAATAAAATATGCAAGGTATGTGTGAAAATGTTCTTCAACATTTTTATAGACTTAGAAAATGACATTGATTGTGAAAGAGTATGAAAACGTTTTAATGCACAAAATTCATCTACACTGTATTGAATGCTGTGCTTAATTAGTGGCAGTTCGTCATCAGCAAAGTGATTTTTATTAAGAAAAAAGATAACTATCTTAGTTTTTCATCAATCTGCCATTAAACACCAGTAGAGTGAGTGACAATCTTACCTTGAAATTAACTGCTATTTGTGTTAATTTCCTGGTTTGGTTTGGTGCTTTATGGCACAGCAACATTATGTTGGTTATTTAGTGTTGAGGCAGTTGGAGTAAAATGATACACCATGGTAGCTAATTTAGTGTGGTCTGATGATTCCAACCTGCACCATTTTGGTTGCAAGTCCATCATGTTAACCACTGATCTGCTGTTGCTATACCTTTTCTGTCGTTGTTCATTTGGCAAGTATATGTACTCTAACAGTCAAAGTTTCTGACAGTCATTAAAATATGCCAGTTCTCAATGTTACTTTTAGCATGTTTGAAAATAAACACAAACTTGGGATGAAAATACATGTATTTCTTGTCATGACAAAACCAAACATTATAAGTTCAGGGCTAAATACAAGCATACAATAGCAAGGAAATAAATGGACAATTTTATTGTGCCATGGCAAAATAAGCTTAGTAGTGTAGATAATGCTAATTATCAAAATGTTTCTTTGAAGTTAATATACGGACAGCAATAAAAACACAACATTTATAACCGTTTAAGTGATTACAATAAGTATTGACATGAATTTTCAAACAATAAGTATGTTTCAGGAGTTAACAATGCACTGTGCAACAATGTAACCAGTTATCAGTACCAAATTTACCAAAAATAAATGTTTGTTTTGCCACCAAAATTAAAACTAGTCACAATGTACATTAACAATATTTACTGTGGACTCGAAGTTGTTGAGCTCTTACCTTTTGATCAGTTGTGAAATCCGAGACTATCCAAATGCAAACAGCACCACATGGGCCATTTCTTGTCCAGACATCAAAATTGGGGAATAATTATTGCATTTTCTCCAATATATCACAAGCTGAACGAAGTGTGTCGAGTTGATTTGAAAATTTAACTATTCTTGATTGCGACTGGTTTAAGTTGGAAACTAGCAGACACAATAATGATATACTATCAGGGTTGTAACTACCGAGGGGTGCGAGTCTCCCATCTCTTGATTCACGGCCGAATGCGCCTAATTTTCTTTGTAACGAACCCCTGCGAAGAAGACTCATCTGGGTGCCTCCACTGTTGTGCAGATGTCACATTTTCTGTCGCAGACTTTCTTCAGATTTTAGTCTCCTGCTGAGCTCGTCGGTAAAGGTGTAGTCTCCTAATCAGTAGATGCAGGATTTCTCTTTGATCTTGGTGGCACTACAAGGCTGTCAGTTTCATAGTTGTTCCCCCTTGGGAATCATTGCGTTTTGTTGCAACCATGATGGAGAAATCTTAGGCCTTATCAGCTAAGCGCTGCTTGGCTCTATTTTACAATATTCTTGAAATAGTCCATGCTCCCTATTGACAGGATACTTTTATGGCTTTGTCCCGATTATGTCATTGTGCAAAGCTGTGCAAGAGACAACATTCAAAAACCATGAAATAGTGAAGTATGGTACAATACAATTATGACAATATAATGCCTTTAAAATGGTAGAGGAAGTTTCTGTCCCATGCTAATTTCAAATTTGCATGAAAGTTCAGCCATAAATTACTGTATTCGTAAAAATTAAAAACTCGAGGAAAATACAAAGTACTGACTCATTGACGCTCGACCATTCACTGAATCATCATGTGACCAGTTCCATCTCATGGGATCATGTGGCACTTACAGAGAAAATAAAACCCATAACAACCAATCAACCACTGATTGTGGCCAATCAGTTTTCTAATTTATTATTTTATTATATGGATTGGATTATGGTAATCTCCCAGATGACAGATCATCTAAAACATTATTTTGTTTTACAATAATGAGAAAATCTCATCAGCTACAGATGTTTAACAATCATATAATCTACTTAATTGTCTGTATAACCAGTTGGCTCTTTTTGGAAACTTACATTATTGCTTTAGAACTTGTTATGTGCACATGTAGCTGGCAAGTATTCCTGAATTGTACAAATCTTCCTGGACTAGTATTGGCCAATAAACCAGTTTCTTTGTTTTGTTGCAGTGCAGGCAAATGTGATATCTTGAAGCAAGTGTCCAAGTACCAGTTGTTGATTTGTTAAAGCTTTTTCTAGGTAGCAATGATACAAGGTGTGATGTTTTAATGACTAGGATGATTATAGCTTTATTGCATCAATTGATTATCAACTTCCTAAAAATGATGACTTTGTAAATAGACCATTTCTGTTCCATTTATATTCATTTAGGCAAATATGAACATTAACTAGTGGCATAGACTTACATGCAATTCAATATGTACCACTCAAATTTTGTACTTAATTTACATAAATTTGCATAATGTCTGAACACTATAAGGTTTTTACAGTTTTCCATAAACTACAAAAGACAAAAAAATATCTTGCCCAAGTAGAACACAGAATCAAGATTTGGGCAACATGGGTCAAAATGTTGTGGGTAAACCCACAATCTACACCTTATGTACAGCACTGCATTACAAACAATGTGCATTGATCATTTACCACTCATGTCTGTCTTGTATCCATTGAAGTATGCCAAACCACATCAAGGATTTACAGGTAGAGTCAGGATTAAGCTACTCTGTTACTTTGGGTAATAAACTTAATTGATTTATGAATCTACCTGCAGTAATTTCTTAGGAATACAATGGTAATTCACAAACTGACCAAGTAAAAGCCACTGTTAGCTAAGTTGAGTGAAAGTTACACCTGCAGGGAGAAATACAGGTTGAGACAGGAGATTTCATGGGCATAGTTCATTAAACTACACTCAGCAACACCCTCCCAGCATGATTGAAATACCATCAATACACTTTGTGTACACTGTACATCTGAATGCCTGCTTCTTACTGGCAATGAGACTAAGGACACTAGTCAATACTAATTGTTGTTGATTCAGTATTTTTGAAAGTAATTTTGTATGAATACTTATTTTTCTTTGTTTTGTGTACTCGGCTAACATTAAAGATGAAACTATTTTGAGCTGTGTAAGTTGGAAACTTATTCCAAACAAAGTGATGCGCAGTCCTACATGAATTTCACAGTAGCAGCATTAACTGATGAAAAAGAATCGCTCTGCCTTGGCCTATCTTACTTTCACTAAACATTGATCACCTTAATAAATGGAATTTAAAATAAGAATGCAGTTTTTGAAATGTCCCTTTTCCTTATTAGGCCAGTATTTCTTGTGCTAGGTAAATACAATTTCACTTTTTTCTTCCCATGATCTACAGATGTATATCGAATTTTGTGGAGCTGGAGCTCTCGATAGTATAATGTTGGAGTTAGAACACCCCCTAGCAGAAGATCAGATTCGTTATGTGTGCCATGAAATGTGCCAAGGGCTGGACTTCCTGCATAAACACAAAGTCATTCATCGGGACCTTAAAGCAGGGAATGTATTGCTGACCACAGAGGGAGAGGTCAAACTGGGTAGGTACAACAACTTTCTCCATGAGACATAAATCAGTCATACACATGCAACACATGCACCAGATATGCCAACCATTAAGAGTTTGTTGGTCCTATTTGTAACCTCAGATTACACCATTATGATAAATTCTGATTCCAGTTTGAGGTCAGGTTAAATTTGAATTGGTGAAATACAGTTTGGAAAACAGCAAATCTAAATCAATGGAATGCTTATGACATTCAACTGCAGTTTTGCATACCGATGTGCTTGTATAACAAAGCAACTGATTATTGGCTTGTGAGATGTCATGTAGGCTGGATGACCTAATTTGCCAGAAAGTGTTAGGAAAACTGTTGAAACATATTGCCGGTGAGCATATACTTCAATGAAACCACGATTTGTAGTACAGAAATTTCAAACAGGATATGCAAGTCATCAAGTCTGAACAAATGTTGTTTGCAGTCTTTTCACAATGGTTTTAAGTTTGTCTCATGGTGGTATAAAGATCTTGCAGGAAGTATGTTTCAGACAAGGTGCATTTTGAATCATTGATGTTTAATTCATGAAATAAATTGTTTGGATTTGATTGAAGTATTTCATTTTTTATGTTTGGATTCTGATTTTTTTTTAAAGCTGACATTCTTGTTTCACATCAGTAAGGGTTGGCATCTCTGACAAAACACATTTCTTTCTTGTACCCATCAATGCAGTTTTCTGACAAACACATTCAGCTTTCTTGTACACATCAGGGATTTTCCTGACAAGCACACACACTGCTTTCTTGTACTCATCAAAAGATTTTCCTGACAAGCACACACACTGCTTTCTTGTACACATCAAAGGATTTTCCTGACAA
>QKMX01360154.1:0-10972 GCA_003401595.1 Venustaconcha ellipsiformis | reverse complement strand
TTTGTTATGAAAAGAGAGAAGTATAATATGTTTGCTGCAAGAATTGACAAAATGATTTTACTTTATCACAATGTGAACACTGACATGCACATGAAATAACTTCAGCACAATAATATTGGAAAACAAATTTATGTGACAATAAATATTGGGAAATTCAAATCAAGTTGAACTTTTAAGTTGATTAGTTTTTTAAATGATACTGTTTTATGTTATGATCATAAGTTGCACCAGCAGCAGTTTTTTATGATTGTAAAATGCATTTCTGGCCGGGCGTCTTCGGTCCCCTAGGTCTCTGGATAGAGGATGCTGCCCTACAAGACCCCTTAAAATTTTTCCAGTATTTTTTATGGAAGACCAAAATCATGTCTGTTTTGCATAATAAATCAAGTTCATCAAGTTTTATTAAATAATTTATTACATAATCTTTCAAGTGGGTTGCATGTTGTACAAGATATAAATCTATCAAAACGAAGCTCAAAAGGCCAAAGGTTACAGTCAGAAAGAACTGAAGGAAGGAAACCTGTTTCCATGCAATAACATGACTGGTTTACCTTTGTAAATGTGTTCCATTCAAAACATAAAGACACCTTGGTTTTTTAAATTATCAAAATAGGTAAAGGTCATAATGACAAAGTATAAAAATATTTTCTGCATTATGTAATGTGCTTTCACATAGTGTACTCTTTCCAGACTTTGTAGATGGCATGCATTTGAGATAGGGATGACATCATCATTTTGGGGGTCACATGGTCAAACATCAAAATCACGGACTGAAGTAAAAAGTGTATTCACAAAACTACTTTAGTTAGGTACCATGATCAGACTTAGTAGTTGACTTGTGACGAAGAAAACACCTGTTTTGTGATTAATAGGTCAGAGGTAAAAACTTATTTTAAAAAAAGTCCAAGAAGGGAATGTTACCCACAGAAAAAATCATATTCACTAAAACATGACCAAACTTGGGAATAGCTTGCATTTGAGACAAGAAATGCAGCAATTAATGTTATTATTATCAGGAGTCAGTCACCAAAAGTGAATGAAATATTTTTCCACAAAATAATTCCTTTTATGTGTCCTTTACTTTGACCAAATATTGTGAATAACTTGCATTTATGTCAAGGTTTAAGTCATTCAAGGCACATATTATTTAATTCAGAAAGTACTGACTGATGTAAGAGAGGTTTTCATTAAAAACAGTATAATATTATTGATTGCCTTAGAGGTGTTGATTGTGCCACTTAAGGTACTCTTTCTTCCATTTCATAACTCATAATATTTTTGAGTTATCCTCTTTATTTTTATGGTGCCAAAGATCATATGAACTTGCAGTTCACAGGCTTTGATGTGTATTCAGTTTTAAACTTTAGTCAGCGAAACTTTAGTGGGGATAAAATGGCCACCCATTTTCTTTGTTTCTTTAATAACATTTTTCTGCAGTGTGATTTATGCAAATAAATTCTTCCTGCACACACAATTGTCTTCTTTCGTTTTATTTTCCTAATGAATATTTTAAAATCTGCAGTTGAGATGGAGGATCCACAGCTCAGAGTAGCCTGTGGTTAAGTTAATAGGAGCTGAGTGAAATCCTTGCTCTAAATGACATCTGTGTTTTCATTTTATATGAATATAAGAAATGAAGATCTGCAAAAAAGTTCCTTGTTTCGAGAATTTTTAATTTTTCAGATATGTTCATTGAGACAAATGAAATATCAGATTTATTACATTTTATATCAAATTGTCCAATATTTGTAAATTTCAAAGGATGATATTCCATATTGTGCTATGCCTTTATGTTAAGCTTTTTATGTATGTTGCAAAGATTTTGTCTTTGAGTATAGTGTTGTTAGAATTGCTATTCTTATTTCTTTTGTATCTGTTTCAGGAGATAATTGGGTTATAATTTGTAACAATCAATACTGGAATAGAAATGAAAATATTAGGCTGAAGAACGTTGTTACAGAAAAGTAAGTGAAATTTTATTGTGTCATTAAAAATAAATTTTAATTCTACTCCGCAGTTTTAGCGCATGTACTTGCTTACATTGCAAATAGCTTCATTAAACTGAATTGGTGGAAATGATAATACAAGTCAAGGATGTACATTAAGAAAATTATTGTAACAATATCACTTAACAAAATTGTTACTAAATTTTATTTATTCATTTTCTTAGTTTTTCCTTTGTTATCTTTTTCTTAACTAACTTTGCAATAAAATACAACTTCATGGTAAGGCCCCTTGGTGTGGGTGCATCATCTATTCTACATGTTGTTTTAGGCATCATTTGTCAGCATTTCTCATTTCTTAATAAAATACATTACCCAATCATAATACCTGAGGAGAACTATTACTACCTCAAAAATCCAGCACTCCCAGATAATACTTTTAGCGAAAGGAAGCTAAAAGTTGTCTGCCAGCCTTTGTGGTGGTCAGACAGAATGATCTCCCCTTACATATAGGATTTGGTGGCAGAGTCGAAGATTCTGCCAGTTACTAATTCAGCTTGTGCCAAGAAGCACATTCTTGTCACAAGAGACCTCACAAAAGCCAGAATCTACGTGGAGTATATACCATAACAAGTTGGAGGAGTTTTTCACATCAAACGAAAGTATACTCTGTCTATATTTTTCTCTTCCTATGTTGACCTTCTTCCTTTGCAGATTACTTCCACTTTATCATCATCACATGTAGGTACATGTATTTGGATGGGGATCCTAAGTGATTTCACATTAAGCTCGGGCTATAATTTTTTTATGTATGTGCAAGCCTCTAGTGCTTCTGTAAACTCCTAATATATGCATAATGCCATTTTGAACGGGTACAAATTGGTGAGTTTCTATTCCAAATCATTCATAGCATCTGGGCACCAGCTTCAATATTTTTACTTGTACCTATGGTCTGTGGGTGTTGTTCCCATGAGTTATTGGCCTCATTTTGGATATTATCACGCATACATTGTAATTATCTATAATGGTGCCTCAGTTCCTTTTTATGTGAATGTTTTTGTGTGTGATATATACATTGTGTACATTTCTTAATTGTTTCTGCTCTGGTCAGAAAAGTGCAGGTAAGATTTCCATATGTGGTTTACTCAGTTGTGTCTTGCTCATGCATGTTTCTATAGGTGATACATGAGTGATGTTTATCTGCACAAGCATTCCTTCATTTGAAGATGATTTAAACATTCAGGATACAATTTTTATATGCATGCATATTTTTATTTCCTTAAGAAAGTCTTTATATATGTACAGTTCCATCATTACTGCTACATACAGGTGAGTTTCCTGTAACACAGCATTTTTAGCCTTGGAATGTCAGGCATCATTGATTCTACCAGTACATACCAGCCTTGACCTTTCCAATGGATAGGATCGTATCAAAATGGTCTGCTGTCATTATGTTCCAGGTAACCATCATTTGTTATAGCTCTGAGCCCACTGCATTCAAACAATGTTGGTGCTGCCTGCAGGTTAATATTTCTCCTTACGGGTGGCATTGTCATTATAATTTAACTATACACTTCATTGCTTAGTCAATTCCCAGGTCAACACTTTTATGATTTAGTTGTGCCACATCCTAAGACTGCTAATGTACTTGCCCAATCTTTGTCCTGGAACAATCAACAAATATATATATAGAATGGTCTCTGGTTGGCAGACCTATTTATGACAAGGTGGAATACCAACACCTGACCTTTGTTTCTTCAGACCCAGATTCAAAACCTGGGCAGTCGATATTCTCATATTAGATTGGAAACTACCTGGATGCATACACCCACCCTCCAGCACCTCAGGTTCTGAAAGTTACACAGAAAGCAAGAGAATCAGAGTGTTGCCTTATTCTCATTGCACCACTCGGATGATAACCTCTCAGCTTTCTGATGAGGACGAGATCATGAAGAGAAGGTGGGGTTGGATTGGACACACCCTGCTTAAACCACCAACCAACATTACCAGACAGGCATTGAGGCGAAACCATCAAGGCAAGCGGAAAAAGGGTCGACCAAGAAACACCTGGTGTTGCAAACTTGCAGACCTCACTAAGCTGGGTCACACATGGAGTCAGGTCGAGAGGCTGGCACAAGACAGAAGTCTCGGACGATCTTTTGTGGGCAGCCTATACCCTGGCAGGAGTGATGGGCAGAACTAACCAACCACTTGGATGGTAGAAATTATGGATCAGTGACCTCATAACTCCAGCAACGTGAACTCCTATGAGAGTTTGGATTTACTTTGATTTTCTCAAATAAGTACAATGTTAGTTGTTTCATTCCTACTCAGAGCTACAGAACTGGCATGTCTGGATAATATAAAGCAGGCCCTCAGAAACAAACAATTCTCACAACCAGTAGCAAGAAATCCCTCTACTCTGAAAGCATATGAAGGAAAATGGCACGTTTTCACCCAGTGGTGCACAAATGAACACATCATACCTCTCCAGGAATCTATAGCACAAATAGCTAACTTCCTCTGTCTCTTTATAGAGAGCAAGTTAGGACTGAATATAAGAAAAGGTTACTGCTCCATGATAGCTAACACCTTTCATCGTCATAGAATAGAGGGTATTGGACAAAACAAGGATTTATCAGACCTACTCTCCAACTTTGAATATACATGATCAAAAATGCTAGCCTATTGCCCAATGTTGAAGCTATCTTGGGTATTAACTTTCTGAACAAGACATATTTGAACCACTTTAAAGGACATCTCTGGCACAACTTTCATACAAGTCCTGCTTTCTCATTTTCTCATGGCATTATGTCTGCAGGCTGAATTAGTGAAATATATTCCCTATCAACAGATCCGAATTACATGCAGTTCTGACAAGATGGGCCAGTCAAACTCGTGACAGCATTCTCTTTCACCAGTAACCAGACTTTTGCCATGAAACCACTGTCTAGTCTTGACTCATCAGCTGAAGGCCACCTACAAGACCCAGTAAGGGATTTTAAGTGGAACCTTGATAGAGCAGAGCCTTTTCATTAAGGGAGATCACTCCTCTTTCTGCTTCTCAAGAAAGGACTTTGATTAAGTGGGTTATTGAATTTGCATATTGAGAAATAACCCCAGCTCAAATGAATTTATTTTGCATTTCATCATACAAGGTTAGAGCAGTTGCCACCAGCCTAGTATTCACTGGAGCTATTCACCAACCGACATCATTGAGACTGGGGGATGGAGATCAAACTCCAAATTTTCATTCTTTTATTTCCATGATCTGTCTTCCCAAAGGGCCCATTTCGATGTGGTAGGACATATATCTGCAGATCAACTGGTCGTCCTTCCAGGTTGATCGACAGCTTCTTAAGATGCAGAATCGTGGCTTCTGCTGGATTGGGGGAGGGATTTTTCACTATTTGAAGCCACACCCTGACAGATGTAGTCCCCTCCAGTCGTGTTACCTAGAAGCTGTCTCATATACCTTCACCTCTTACTTATTCTCTGAAGGTATTATGATTGGGTAATGTATTTAAAGAAACAAATTTTTGCTAGTAAAATGTTTCTTTGAGAATACTTACTCAATCATAATACATATACTCCCTAATGGCCTCACCTCAGTTGCATCCACAGAGAGTGTGCCCTGACATATTTGTAGACTGTGCCATCAATCATTATACCTAAGGGGGGATATCACTCTGCCCAACTGCCACATAAGTTGGCAGACAACTTTTAGCTAAAGTTAGCATCTGGGAGTGCTGGATTTGCAAAGTAGTAGTAGTTCTTCTAAGGTATTACGGTTGAGTAAGTATTCTCAAAGAAAAAAAATTTTACTATGAAAAGTTGGTTTTCAAGTTGTCAAAGACCATTACACAAATTTCAGTCAAATTTGGCAGAGGGTATTCAGGAACAAAGACCTTTAATGTTTGTACAGATGATGCTGATGAGTTGTATCTTAGTATGCTGCTATTGCTAAATTGAGAAGAAGAAAGAACTTGACACAAAGCATCTGGCTTAAAGGCCTTTTCATGATTTTACATCAGATCTACTGTAATCCATTATCAACTCAATTATTAAAATTACAAAATCTATTGGTAAAAGAAATTATTGTGAATAATGTTTTTAGGATTTTTAAGTTTTCAGAAGGGATACATATTTAGTTTTTCCTATGTACTATAATTCAAAAGAGAGATCTTGAATACCTGCTGTGTTTGACAGGTCTGGTAGTTCAAAGGTTTTGACAAGCATGTACCTGGAGCTACTGGACATCTGTCATAGAAGTTCTCAAATATCATTATATTGACTTTCTTTTTCATCTGTTTGTCCATTATATTGCCAAATAAATGCGTTAATGAAGTAAAATTAAGTGGTAATTAAGTTGACTTGACAGATTATTTCTTTGTCATACAATAATGTCATTGCTGACTAAATTTTGTAGAACAGTCACTTTGTATTGCCGACTAAGCATGTTCGGTGATCATGCTTTTTGAGTTGTTTAAACACTATAGATTCCAAACACAAACACAAGACAAAAGAGAAGTGAAAGCTTATTGCCTAGTCTTAATAAAAGTCATGTAATTGAATGATTGCCAATGGTCTTGAATTCAAATGTTATATTAGTTCCTTGAATTTATTTGCATCACAGATGTGAGCATGAAAACTTTTAAACAATATATGAAAAGCCTTGGCCAAAATATTACAATTAGATACTAGAAAAAGCAATCAACTTTTATTATCATCTTCCAGACTTAATTGGGGACCAGATCAAATAACATTATTTTATAAAATAATTTGTTTAAAAGAGAACCAGACAATCATAGCATGATGATGTTAATACTAAAGATGCAGTAAAATCAGAACTGAAAATAACATATTTATAATTAGGTAAATCAAAGTTCCTTGTCATAATGTTATTTATTCCTTGGATGTTTTTGTATTAAATTTTGCAATATATAGTGGGAATATTAAATTATCAAGAAAGAACATATGTCCAGCAAAAGCCATTATAATTTCAGAATCTCCCTCTCTTACATGCACACACACACACACACACACAGTATATTTGCTTGAAACATTTTCACTAAGAATTTCTTTTATTTTATGCTGAGACTTATGTATCACAGAATGCAGTGGCAGATTTCTTACTGAAACCCACTTCATAATGTCAGTGGTTGACTGTTTATATAATCCTTCTCAATAGAATGTAAAACAGCTCATAAAATAATTGAAGACCAAAGTACATGTATATGTAAATTGTGGAATTTCAACATCATTTGTTTATGTACATTTATGCCACTTGACTATGCAAACTTCTAAAACTAACTCAGATTTTTGGTGATGATGTTATAAACAGGACAATGAAAAAATATGCATTTGATCTATGAATTATTAAAATATTTCTAATGGAAAATTTGTGAGTTCATGACATTGCATTCTATGGGTAGACCAATTTAATCTCCACTGACTGTTAACATCACTTGTTGGAATGGTGAGCAATGTTAACATATTGTCTCATATGTGGCTCTCCATTCTATCAAGTGAGGTCAACAGTGAGTAGAGATTAAATCAATCTGCTGATGAAGTCTTTAGTGTGAGGACAAAAGTTTCAGGTTAGCCTTCTCTGTGCAGTTATGCATGTAATGGAACAGTTAAGGCATTGTTAAATATGTCAAATTCACATTGACTGAAAGAAGGAAAGTGGTTTCTTCACACATATTTCAGTTATCTACAAAGTGAACTATTAATTACAGGGTGAGCATATAAGTTGCTGTTTATTGTATTCTTATTACTTTTCTTTAATAAAATCAATTTAAAAATTTAAAAAATTTCTTAAACTATTGATGAGAAATCATAAACTAGTTTAAAATGTAAACTGGTTTAGGGTCAAGTTGGTAATTGCAATTCTTTCAATTTCTAGTTATCTACATGTCACCGGGGACACATATGGACGTCCAATCCATGGACAGCGGGAAGTGTGTGCCTATCCTTCACCTAATGAACTTAACTACTGGCAGACAACGGAAGGAATTTACATCAAGCCATCTGAATCCCCTCCAGGTTCACAACCAGTAGAAGATGACGATGAACATTACAAACATCATGAACATATTGAATTGTGATAATATGAATTCCTAATTTTCATCATTTAGTCCCTCACTTTGTTTCCAATTGAACTTTGTCTCTAACTCTGTATTTTGTCAGAGCTGTAGTTAAGGATTAAAAAAATAGGATCTTTACTTCCAGATTTAGAATAAAAAAAGTTTTTTTAAAAATCGGTGGAAGGTATTTTATGAACAGCCTCAAATATTAACTTATGACATAATATTCATCATCATGACATTAATCATAAATTTTGGAATGTGTCAAAGATTATGTGTCCAAGACATATTCATTGTGTGTTTCATTATATAAATGTATTACTTGTAAGTGATTGTTATGAAGGGAATCCTATACTTGCATTGCAAACTTGCACAAAACATCTGACATCATCCCAGTAACATACTTTGTGTTCTCCAAATGTGGCATCATAAAAAATTAGATGGAGCAAAACGGGCAGCTTTTGACTAAGCACTGAAAATTAAAATATTTTATGTAATTAGAATAAATTTCATTATGAAATGTTAGTTGGTTTGTTGGATATAAAATATGCAGACAGGCTGTTTATCTAAATCTGTTTTATAAAAAAATCTGCTATCAGTTCCAGGCATACAATATATTTACATGTATCACTAATGTTAAATCCACATTTTTTAGCTATTCTGGTAACATACCAAATAGCATATGGGATGATCTTCATTAGGGTTTTTTTTATAGCTACTCCTTATAAACTTTTGGATGGCTGCCATGAAATATTACAATGACATTCAATTCATTTTAAGGAATAGTTGGTCCTAAATGACATTCAGTACAGATGCTAATCTATTTATCAGTACTATGCCTGAATAAAAGTCACATCGACATGGGTTTTTCACCACAATACTTCTTAGAATGTCTTGCTGGTTCTAAATGAAAATGGTGTCCATCTGAGGTCTAAATTTGTTCACACAGCAGCCATCTTAAAAATATTACAATCACTACCCCTGAATGATGTATTGTTGCTCCCATATAAAAATGGTGTCCGTCTCACATTGAGTGCTATCCGTTAAATATTGTTATTGCTGCTGCTCCTGCCCATATGAAAATGGTGTCCGTCTCACATTGAGTGCCATCTATTAAATATTGTTATTGCTGCTGCTCCTGAACAAATAATAATATTGCCATGAAATCTCACCAGAATACCTTAAATTTTTAGTTGGTCCTATATGGAAACGGTGCCACTCAATATGGCTACCACAGCAGCCATCCTTAAATTCTTCTTATTACTAATATTCTTGATTGGATTTTTGATAAATGATATCTTGTGATATCTGTAATGTTCTGATAATCAGTGGTGTTGTTCAGACATCCAATATAGCTGTCACTGTGGCAGTCTTGAAAATTGTAATACTACCAAATGAATGGTCATATCAGCATGGGGTTTTGTCTGAAATACTTCCTATGATGTCTGGTTGGTCATAAATGAAACTGATGCCAATCTGACATCCATTATGACTGCCAAACAGACCATCTTTAAATTCTTGATATGGTTACCCCTAGAATGCTTGCGATTTCAATAAGAATATCACCAAAAGACCCTAATGATGCCTAACTGGCTTTGAATGTTACCAGCTAATTGTACCAACCAATGGGATAAAGTCTTATATCTTTGTGGTTGGGAGTTAAAGAAGTAATAGTGAAAAACATAAATATATGCTGAAATAATTTGATTCAAATTTCTGAAGGCTGCATTTTGATTGTTTAATTCAAAGGTCACTAGCAAAGGTCACTAGAACATGGTCCCTAAGTGGCCGCTGTCAGATCTTCATGTAGGACAGTGGAAATCTGATTTTTATCAGTTTGGATATCCAGTGTGGCCGCCATCCATTGTGACAATCTTGTTAGTTTTGTCCAAAATTTAAACTATCAGCATGGTGGTTTCCAGCTGAAGACTTCTTATTAGTCCTAAATTAAAATGAAAATGGAGCCAATCTGACATCCATAGCATTAATTTGAAAATTTTTCTATTGTTGAAGCATATTAGAGATGGTTTCAACACTCAGCAGTTAAATGAATAAATGGTCTTATCACGAGTTCCTGTAAGTTCTTTTCAGCCAGCAGAGCATCAGTCCCTTCTTTTGACTTTTCTTTACTGTTCTTAACTCAGATTTAAAAAGTCTTATTCAGTATTTGGGATTTAAAATAATCTGGACTTGTGAGGAGAAATGGATAAATGCTTTGTATAATTGTATTAGTGTCCTTGTTTTCAGTGTGATGTAACCTCCTTGGGTATGCTGTATTATCTAACATTATTTTCATTCTTGTAAAAGAATTGTTGTGTACAAATGTTGGAATAATATTTGCATGATGATTTTAATATTACTGGAAGCACACTCCATAGTTGATAACTATTTTGGGTTTTTAGTGTCCAATGAGTTTGAGATTTCATACTTAGACATCAGAGGTAATCTTACCAAGCAGTTGTTATTTGTGACTAAGTGCTGGCTATTATTGCTTAGAAGCTGGATCCAACTGTGAACTGCATAGACCCAGACTTGTTATTGCATGCTGCATCATCAGATATGGATCTGTGCAGTTTAGTAAGTAGAGAAATAACAGACCCTGGTCTGTCTGCACACAATACACCAGCAGATAAAAATCTTATCTTGTTTGACCCAGCTTATAGGCAAGTGTATATAGTAAGAAAATGTACCAAGAGCCATTTTATTTCATAGTTTAAATATATGTTGAAATTTGCACTTCTTCTTGGCCTGCATATTTCTTGTCAGATTTGTAAGACAGATAAATAGTTTGAGTTGTAAAGGGAGAATAGATAAAATTGTATTCTACTGACCAACCCTTGTTAAATAAAGCATTTTTATTTTTAATTATTCTATTATTGTTGTTATTATTATAATTATTATTGTTATTAAAATTTTTATTATTATTATTATTATTATTAT
>QKMX01360151.1:1048-12126 GCA_003401595.1 Venustaconcha ellipsiformis | reverse complement strand
AGTTTAAAATGGATACTTTGTAAGTTTAACATAATTATATGCCATTACAGGTCAGTTTCAGTGAAAGGTATTTGTGCTTTGTGCAAACATGGACTGGCACTGGAAAAGTGCTTATTTATCAGTCCATTTAAGTTGTTTGCTTCCATTCTCACAATTACATTGGAAGAGTATTCAGATTTGAACAATTTAATTTTGATTCGATGTGGTGGCAAGTTACCACAGCCAATGAAATTCACTTACCTGAAGCACATAAATATCTACTTGATATGCCAAGGTGTAGATAGGGTTATTGGAACCATGGCTTGCAAAGATGCAGTTCAATAAACTTAGATGAAAGGGAAAAGAAAATGAAGAGCAAGTGAAAACAGTTGACTTGCAACTTGAGGAGAAAGTACAGCAGCCAAAGAGCAGATTTTAATATTTGTGTCCAGTTATGAAGATTTTATTATCATTTGCCATTCTTATTTCACAGCATTTATTTATAACTTTTTTGTTTTTGTTTCATGTATAAAAAGTAGTAACTGGAAGTATAACATTTGAGAGTAGTCTTTGAAAACTGAAAATGCATAACTGAAAAGTTATTAAAAATAGTCACTTAATTTTAGTTCTTTTGATCTGTATAAAAGCTGCAAATGGAATTTTAGTACTTATTCCCTAATATTTCCATGATAAGACCATCCTTGTTCTCGCAAAATGTTGGTATTTTCTTTACTTTCAAAATTAATTCCACTGACAAAACCATCCCTTACTTTTACATAATTCTTCACGGCTGGACACCTGATTTTATCATGATATAATTCTACAAGGCTGGCAACCTAATCTTATTATGACATAATTCTATAATGCTTGCAACCTAATCTTATGACATAATTCCATAATGCTGGCAACCTAATCTTTTTATGACATATTTCTACAAGGCTGTCAACCTAATCTTTTTATAACATATTTCTACAAGGCTGGCAACCTAATCTTATTATGACATATTTCTACAATGCTGGCAACCTAATCTTATTATGACATAATTCTACAAGGCTGGCAACCTAATTTTATTATGATATAATTCTATAATGCTGGCAACCTAATCTTATTATGACATAATTCTACAAGGCTGGCAACCTAATCTTATTATGACATAATTCTATAGGGCTAGTAACCTTGTATTAGATCAAATAATTCTTCAAGGCTGGTATACTGGTCATATCATGATATAATTCTTTAAGACTGGCAACCTGGTCATATCATGAGATAACTCCACAAGGCTGGTAACATAGTCTTATTATGAGATAATTCTACAAGACTGGCAACTTGGTTATATGACATAATTCTTCAAGGCTGGTAACCTGGTCTTATCAGGAGATAACTCTACAAGAATGGCAACTTTTTTTTATCATGAATGATTTTGTGTATGTAGATACTCCAAGGAAACGGATTAGAGGAGAGCTAAGTACTTAGTCCAACACTCACTTTTATGAAAAATGCTACTTTTGTGTTATATAGACTTAACACAAAGAGTTCTCATATTTGGATTTTGCTCTTTGACACATGTAACATGGTTGCCTATATAATTAGTGACTTGTGTCAAATGTAACATTAGTTGTATATTTGACTAATGACATGTGTCACATGTAACATTTGTTGCTATTCTATAGCAACATGTGTCACATACACCTTGTTTTGTCTGTTGTATAGCAACATGTGTCACTCTTAACATGAGTTGTCTAAATGAATAGCTACTTGCATCACACATGCAAAATGGGTCACCACATGTGTTATACTTGTGACAGGGGTTACTTATTTTATTACCAACATGGGTTGCCTATTTGTAAAGCTGCTTGTATTACAGATGCAAAAATGGTTGACTAATGAATTAGCAACATGTGTCATACTTGTAACAGAGGTTGCTTATTTTATTACCAATGCATGTCACACATGTAATATGGGTTGCCTATTTTATTGTCGATGTGTGCCACACATGTAACATGGGTTGCCTGTTTGAGTTCACATGGTCATATGCAGCTTACCATGTCTCTTTCTTACAGGCTCAGTGATTGGTTACTTGAGGTCAGATGACTATCAATCTCTGGTAACAGTGATAAGGGATCTGTCTGACTCAGAAAGAGAGGAGCTGGTCAGAAGGGTCCAGGAACTGGTTGGGAGCAAGACAATTGAAGCCCTAGCTGCATTTATCAATGGGGCTCCCACAGAGAGGGAAAACTTCATAAATTTGATCAGAGAGTCTATCAGTGGTATTCAGGGTACTGTGTTTGTCATTATTTATCTATGCTGTACTGATTTATTTATTCTATTTTGATCTATATATATATTTGATCTATCTATCAGTGTGTCTGTATGTCTCTATCTATTTGATCTTTCTTTGTATCAGTAAGTCCATCCATCGATCCACCCACCCAGTCCAATCCAATCTAATCTAATACAGGGCATATATCATAATTAACCTAAACATACTAACCCTTTAATTTTCTGGACACTATGTTCAATTTTTTTATACGTAATTTTCAATGGTGCAAAAAATTTCAAAATACCAAATGCATTTTTGTAAACCAAAGAAGCTACCCATACTTAAAAACAGGTGTTATAATAGAATGACTGCCAAACTTTGAAACCACGTTGATTACTCATGTCTTTGTGCCAATTAGTTGAAGGTGTTGTCTGTAGCCAGCATTTTCGTATTTAGGACATTGATAGCCATATCTGTAGTTGTAGTTTCAAGATCACTTGAAACATTTTTATAAGAAATAAATGGATATGTTTCAAATTTTCAGAGTTAGAGAACATGAATAGATGTATGTGATTTTGGTGATATTTTATGTAGTCAAAGGCAATGTAGTCATGTAGTGATATTTTATGTAGTCAAAGGCAATGTAGTCATGTAGTGATATTTTATATAGTCAAAGGCAATCTAGTCACGTAGTGATATTTTATGTAGTCAAAAGCAATCTTTACATTATGAAACAATATCAGTGTTAGATATTTTTTCAATTGGCACTTTGCATATATTATTATCATCAGGATCACATTCATAGTTAAGTTTCTTCTTATTATTCTCTTTTAATTTAGTTAGTACTTTATGGCTTAAGCAACATAATATCTTCCAAAGTTTGTGAACATGCTCTGAGTTTGTAAAAATTAAATTAATTTTTAGAATTAATTAATTTAATTACAGAAATTTATTGTCATCTTGTGTCAGTTTTCAATTATAACCAGCAGCAGTACATGTTTGTGATGAACAGACTGACTTAATTGTATAAACAAAAAATAAACTATAGAAACATAATTTGTCTTTGTAAATGAATACAATGAACCATTATCATGAAATTGTTAATTATTGGCTAAATGGGACATAATGCAGCCTAGTTTTTTTTGCAACACTTTCATTTAGCAGTAAATTTGCCAGGTACATTGGTACACAATTCTGACAGTATAGATGTTAATTTTCCAGAAAAAATATTTGGAAAAATTGATAACTGTCATTGGTAGATGAATTATCCAGAGAGAAGAGCAATTATTTTTAATGTCTGGAAATTTGTTTTGTAGATGTGCTACAACTATATGATCTTAAACAAAGTATCAGAAAGAAGTAAAGCCATGAAGCGTCATAAAATTCAACCAGTAATTTATTGCCCTAGACAACAATGTAAAAATTGTAAAGGAACTTAAAGTATCGTGAATTAAATCCTAAATAATCCTAAATGTTCTATCACATTTCTGAAAGAATAGAGTGTTCCAAATGAATTCCAGTCTTGAGTATGCTGATGTAACAACAGTCTTGATGTATGACAATGATATAATCCAAAATGTCTTTGAATGAATTTAGTAGTTCCAATGAATGATTTAAATACTTCCTCTAGAATTGTATCTGAACACAACTATTTTTGGTAGATTCATGCTTTGTGTGCTATATCTCCATCATGGGTTAGGGGCAAGCTGCTGGGCTATATTTATGTGAGCAAAAATTATTCACCATTCCTTTTTTGTGTTTGCTTCTAATTTATGTGAAAATTAAGATATCATATTTGTGTATTTTAATACTTTTAGCAGACAGATCTGCACATTCAGAGGGAGCAAGGCAGACCCCCAGTGCACCACCCCCACCACAAGGGTCACACTACAGAGGACCCAGTGAGGAGGACCATCATAGGAGACCCACACGTCAGTTTTCAGGTAAGAAACCACATTCTTGTTGGCCTCCTTCATCACTCATTTGTACATTAGGAAATCATTGCCTAAATGTTCCACTTCCCAGATACAGTCCTTCCAGCAGGCCTGATTTTTTTAATACTATTTTTATCTTTTTTGTTAGACTCCCTATTTTTATGGGTTTTTTTTTCATAGTTGCATTACTATCCTACCTTTTAAACATTTTATGTTGACATAAAAATTGTTTTGCTAACCATATAATGAGAGGATTTTGTTCAGCCTCTCAGTATGTTTCCTCTATGTAGTTGTTTTTGGAAAGATTTGCTGTCCAGTTCCACTGAGATTCCTGCCTTTATATTCCATCAGACTACAAGTTTCATGTTATGCAAGCAGAAATAAAGATTTGCTGTCCAGTTCCACTGAGATTCCTGCCTTTATATTCCATCAGATTACAAGTTTCATGTTATATGATGCATACAGTTTGGGAGAAAGTGAGTTGAAGCTATTTAGAATCATTATATTTCCCAAAGAAGCATCTGCAGGAATATCAACTGTAATGTGTATGCTAAAAGCGCAGCATCAACCTTAAAATTGTAATGCTTTAAAATCAGCTGCATAATACATGCAAGATATGGAGTGTAGCAACATTATATATGAATTCTTTATTAATAGTATTAATTGTTGCAAATTTACAGCTGTTTCCACATGCAGTCATATTGCTGGATATGTATAAAAGGAGGTAAATTTTATCCTTCTACTTTCAGAAGGCAAATCAGATTCATTTTATTTAATTTTTTGATGGGTGAGAAACTAGGATGCATTCAGAGGTGAAGTTTTATGTATATTTAGATGAAGGTACAGGTTGTAAAGAAGTTAAGAGGTATATGATTAATAAAGTGACTTGCTTTCAAGTAACTGAAAATGCCACAAGATAATGTAAATGAAGGTATTAGACATCTTCAGAAATACAGGTTATTGTTTTGTTTGCAGCAAATTAATTCAATGTGAAAAAAACTGCACTTAGGTAGAATGAGTCATGCTGAAAGAAGAACTTTGCAGAGATTGCAGAAATGAGAATCAGCAAGTCTCAGAAATTTTTCATACCAAAGGTGGAGAAGGTAGTAGGTCTATGGAGCTGGACAAGCAAATGATTAACAGCAAGTGCATCCCCAGTCAGAAACCTATCAGTAAGAAATTGCTATTGCATGCACTTTGTGGGCCATGAAAGTTACAGCTTCTGGATATTTTTAAAGTTCTGGTGATGCAACCTTAGAACTTTGTCTAACAATGTTTTTTTTTGGCTCAGATTCAGTTTTCAAAGATTTTACAATGGGCAAAAGTAAAATATGATTTCTGATGGACCTGGCTGCTACTTCAGGAAGAAAATCTCGCAGAAAATAAATAACAGTAAAGTGCCATTTACCTTTCATTTTGACCTAATATCAGATGCTCAAAGAAAAAAAAACATTGATGAGATTGAGGAATTTCTGGTTAGGTTCTTTAAGCTGTTATGTTTGGTTGTGCAAAAGGAAGTGTTGTATGACAGGTTCTGCATGACATACTAACAGACAAGGAGTACATCCATCTCAACTTGTTTAATGTTGATAAGACATTTGTTTTTTGTTAACACCCATTTGAAAGGCTTGGGTTTTTACAAGGCTGGTAGTTTTTTCCATGTATGCTGCATGTTGTTCACAGTGTATACAGAAAAGGTCTTGGTATTTTTTGTAGAGCGGTTAGCTTTAGATCTGTGACTGGTTTAAGTCTCACATTTGTCAGAGATGAGATTTCTTGAATACTCTGTCAGAGATGAGATAGGGTTTGGGGGTTGATCTGTTCATAATGCATGTTCATTGCAAGTGATGAAGATTGAGGTGTGGGTATTTGTGTATCAGATCTTTCAGAAAGATTTACTGGCAAGAGCATAAATGGCAAATTTAGAACCTTCTGATAAAGAATGAAAGGTTCAATAGAATCTGTAAAAGTTTTAAAAATGTGGAAAACAGTATTTAGATGTACTTCTGATAAGTGTGGGGTCACTGTTAGAGAGATTGTTGGTCTTGTTTCAAAAACAATATAAGGAGACAGTATGCTTATGTTTCTCAAGACTGCTGTGACTGGTAAATTGTTTATTGAGTGTGATGTCAGAAAACAGTTTGGATCAGAAAGATCTAGAGGTGTACAGTGTGGAAACCTGTAGTCAGATGTACTTCATATTAGTGTGGGGACACTGACAGATTTTTGGCTTTTTCTTTTTCAAACAAGAATAATTTATTCATGTGCTCTGTGAGGAAGCATGGAAAATGCTAAATAAATTCATGCTTAAGTTTGTGCCTAAGTTCATCAAGGTTTTTAGTCACTGTTAATTGAGTGTGTATGTCATGAATTCAGGAAATTGTTTGGATCAGAAAGATATAAATGTCACAAAGCATTGTTAAAACTGGAATCTTCATGTCAGAAACTATTAGAAATTAAGACCTTCTTTCAGGAACTACTTAATAAGTCGCTTGTTTAATATGCACAGTGTTTATATAAAACATATGCCTTCCTTGTATCCATTATCAATGAAAAAGTATGATGTTAGCTTATTTTATCCTTTGGTGATTTTTATATGCCAAAAAGAGCCAAATTTTCAAAACTGATTAAAAACAAAGGTCCAGCAGATCTCTGAAAACCCAGGGAATGGGGTCGGGTGGGGTGGCAATTGAGCAAGAAATCAGTATGAATGTGATTGATCAATTCACTGATTGTCTCAGTCATGTATCAGCTTTCTTGTAAAATTCAAAAGCTTGAATGATTTTAAAATGATATGAGACATTAAATAAAGATGTAATTGTATTGAAACACTGTTCATTTCCAAAATATTACTGCAATAGACTAGAATTATCGATTAGTGAGTTGATCAAAATTTGCCATAATACATGACTAATAGCTTTTTGTTACTTCTAAAAATAGATAATTATTCTAGGACTTCATTTGTATATTTGTCATTTTCTGCTTAGTATTGCAGTTAGCAAGTATATGTTTTTTTTTTAAATATTGAAAATCCATATTTGTGAGAAATTGGTTTCTTAGTCATATCGTTTTGCTGAAATAATATATGTGAATTTAAGTGAACATATAGCAGTAACTTATTGTTAGCATATAGCCCAATTCCGTGGTTTGAAGTTTGCTCCAATATTACCTTTTTTTTTGATGAAATCTCGACAGCACTAAACTGGACTGGTTCAGTGGAATATTCCTGTGTACATTATCTATGTACTATTCAAAATTTAAAAATGGATACACCAATCAACCACAGGATGCAAATTCTTACAAATGGCAGACACACTGTTACCTATAACTGTTGAGTGCAGATTTAACTGCCCAGCTGCTTTAATCCTTTGAAGAAACTAATGATTTTCTTCATATTTATTTTCTAGATACATTTCCTCAGCCGTATAAAATTTATGCATACACAGACTTCATAAAATGTGTCATTATGCAGTAATGGGTTAATATGGTTGACCGTTATTAAAAGTGACGCAGATCAGAAGTTTGACAAGAATGCTAAAGTATTCTCATTTTGAGAAAGTTGTCAAATTAGCTTTCTGTTTGGTCCATAGAAACGAAGATGTTGAAAGAAATAAATAGAAGGATACTGACAGAACACCAAATACTCCTTGTAGAACAGATTATAAATGACCTGAGGTACCATCATGATTTACAAAGAAAGCATTACTGATATTCCATTAACTCGGAGTTTACTTGGTGCTGTGAAGAAATCACACACTACAATTAAAAATCATTTTGAGGAGGAAAAAAAATTGAGTCAAAGCTACTTAAGAAACAAAAGCAAAATTAAATGGAACAGCTTGCTTGAAGTCATGAAAAAAAATGAAAAAAGAAAGAGAATGCTATTAGAAAAAGTGAAGGAACCTTTCAAGAAGACCTTAAGAAGGCTTCCCAGATGTTTGCAGTCATCAGTGAAAGATTGAATTCTGTAGTAAAAAAAAACAAGAACTTTATCGAAAAGGTGGCAAATTCAGACCTGCAAAAGTCAAAAGAAGCATGAGAAAAGTGCAGACAGAAAAGAAATAAAATTGATAAGAAGAAAGGAAGCTGGATAGATGACTATGCAAGTAGAACTCAGTGGGATTAGTATCCCCATTGAAAACTTGATTTGTTCTTCAAAATCAAGATTTAATGCTGTTTGCTTCTTATATGAAGACTATGTGTGAGCCTAGTAATACATGTATCAACTATTCACGCATTAGTTGTTGAGTGATTTGTGGGTATTATGTCACTTCTTGATACCACAATAGTTATAACTGTGTATGCATGCAGTAAGTGTCTACAGAAGTAACAGACAATCAGCATTTTAATCCATATTTTATGTGTAACTAATGCTTTTGTTATCAAGCATGGCCTTAAAATCAGAATGGTCCTAGTTAAAAATTTTCATTTGAGAGGGTAACCATAAACAGGTACATTGTAATTTATATTAGGAATTTCTCTGATTGTTCAAGTTAGTATTTTTTGCATGACATGCATAGTGGCTGGTGGAGGTAATTTAGAATCTAGTATCATTGGTAAAAGTTTACATGTAATTTGCAGGCCAGCACTTTTATATTTGTAATGTCCTGTCATTAGGCAGCAAATTCATATTTAGGGCTGTTGTGTTTGACTATCTGTTAACTTCACAGGTTATTAGTTCAGCTTATATGCATATGGTATCAGCAAGAGTTGTAGAAAGCAACATCATCAGTGCACATTTTTGTATGAGCAGTTATAATCATGACAATTTCCCAGTGTGCTTTTTTATTACCATAGTAACAGCCTTCTACTAATACTGTACAGTATTCAGAGACATCCATTTAAAGTTGAATGATTTCTCTTCTTAATCTAAGAAATGTGGCAGTTCTTAGTTCCTGCTGTGTTACTAGTCCTGTTTGCTAAACATATGAAATAAAATGTTTGATAATTTGTCATTTCTTTTTTTTTTCTTGATAAAATAATTTTTAAAAATATTTAAAAATTTCCAAAATGAAAATCATTCAGGTCAAAATATAACCTATATTATGTTTGACCTTCTTAAGGCAGCTTAGAAGATGTTTATATCAACAATTTCCTATTACACTAAACAGAATTTGTAAAATTATGCTTTTTTATTTACATTTTTGTGTGTATATACTGCTAATGTTAGTGATAGTGATTTTATTGTTAAAAGTGCTGATGCTGACTAATAAAAAAATCATATGGATCCTGTGATGTAGAGCTGTATGTTTGAGAAAATAGAGGTAACATGGACTGAGCATACAGATAGTATGTAAATAAGAACATAATTTTGTTTTGTTCATGAAAGTATGTCAAGTGAAGGTTTTCTTTTTCATAATATACATAAATTTCATACTAACTTTCTCCATAAAATATACCTATTTTCCACAATGTTTCCATAATTTTTCCCTTCTTTTGTCCTACTTTTAAAAGAAAAGTAGCCCTACTTTATCCATACTTTTTTTTGTACAAGGAAAGACTATAGATAACTCACTTTTATGTACTATATGTACTACCTCTGAAATAACCCATTTATATATACTTTATACTTTCCAAATATCTCAATTTTATATACCATGAGAACAGCAGCTAGGCCTATCCTAAAACCATTCTTACAATTAACCTGTAATTAGGGCATGACATGGTGCTCTAATTGAACATGGGAGTCTCATTTTTCCTGAAGCAATAAACCTTTGATTCTCTTACACTATAAATGTGTGGAATCCAGGAGCATGATCTTTCTTGAAAAACTATGTATTTTGCTTAATGTCTCATGCCTGATAAATACTGAGGTCCTACCTTGTAATTATTTTATTTGTGAGGGATTGTTGTTTTCTTGCATGAAAGTTTGCCTTAGATGGGTTTCAATAACAGTCTATGATGGGAGTTTCATGCTGCCTATTGTTATACAACATGTTTTCTATTGGGCTTTTTATCACAGTATAGAAGGTACAATGTTGACAAGGTCCATTGTGCCAGTTCAAAAAGGGTTTCTGATTAAAATAGAATTTCACTGCTTTACTCCTTATATTGGATTACATCCCTTGGTAGGGTAACACCATTGTCACAATGCTGTAAGGAGTAGGTTCACTTTTTCATTTGAACAACACTAAAATAAAATCTTTTATTTTGTGGATGGTTTTCTGCAATAACAATACGAGTTCAAATGGGAATACCTGCCAAAAATGACACGTTTTGTGAAAATACAATATTTTATTTACAAGCTCCCTCCTCCCACCGAACACCTTACATGGCATAATGAAAACCATGTTTGTCCATTACATCATCAAACAAAATGTAATATTTATTGAATGTCTGGTACATAGCATTTATGACTTCCATTTCTTTTACTCCTGACCTCATTTCACAATACATACTTAACATATGGATTTCTGCAGACTGTTAAATAATATGAAAGTTGTGTTTGAGGGAAGCAATAACCTTTTTATGTGAATGATAGTTTTAAACAATGACTCAGTTTGCATTGGGGAGGGTAAGTGGTTGAGGGGAGTGAGGACTTTATGCAAGTATAAAATAAGAAAATGGTGGAATGTTATCAAGACAATATTCCATACACTTATCATGTTTAAGTCACCAACATAGAAAGAAACCTGCATTGGGCATGAGTTGCATACTCACATTCATCAACATCTACCAGTCTTATTAATAGCTTTAGGATTTGGCATATTTGAGCTGCAGCAGGTAAGTTACATTGAGCTACATTTGTCATTCATTAAACGTTTTTTTGTAACATGATTGAGAAATTTGAACAATATTCATGTCACTTTACTATTCTGATTGTTTGTGAATATGTATATCAATTTGAATGCAACAGGGAGACTAAATCCAAGATATAAAACCTCTACAGTTCTGGATGTATTCTG